>JAHLKH010000286.1:0-24130 GCA_025526915.1 Entophlyctis helioformis | reverse complement strand
CCTAAACCCTAACCCTTAACCCTAACCCTAACCCTAACCCTAACCCTAACCCTAACCCTAACCCTAACCCTAACCCTAACCCTAACCCTAACCCTAACCCTAACCCTAACCCTAACCCTAACCCTAACCCTAACCCTAACCCTAACCCTAACCCTAACCCTAACCCTAACCCTAACCCTAACCCTAACCCTAACCCTAACCCTAACCCTAACCCTAACCCTGCAGGCACGCCACACTCGATCAGCGACTTGCACGACGTGCAGAGAGCACCAACCGACTCGTTCAAGGACGCTTTGGGACCAACACGACCCGTTTGTGAGATCAGGTGATCCATGCGGCTGCTCATGACGGCGTGTGCACGATGGCGAGTACGGATCACACTGTGTCAAGAGTAGACGACTTGGTGCGACGCCATTTAGGATTATGGTCATGTGCATCCATCCATCACCGCCTGCATCGTTTGCTGGACCCTGCTGCGTTCGTAGTCTGCCAAACTTGGATCGTCAATCGTCATCGATCCTGTCAGTTTCCATCTACCAACAATGAACAAAACCACAACTTCTGTTTCAAAGTTCGTGGGAATTCCCATAGTGCGACGGTAGCACATCCGACTTCGGTCAGGCAGGGCAGTGTTCGATTCCTGCTCGGATCATTAATCGAAAGAGCCGTTTTGCAATTTTTTTGCTCGTCGTGACCCCGACGGTGCGAGGTGGACGATTGTGGCTGCCGCTCTCATTCGCCATCGTTCGCACGCCTGCCACACGCAACGACCGTCACTCCCTCACTCTCTCACTCTCTCTGTGCCACTTGGGTCTCTCAATCATAATGTCTGACTTCAAGTACATCACCAATGTTGCCTGTGGTACGCGTGCACCAACATTTGGATGTCTCCAGGAGGCTGCAGGCACGCCACACTCGATCAGCGACTTGCACGACGTGCAGAGAGCACCAACCGACTCGTTCAAGGACGCTTTGGGACCAACACGACCCGTTTATGAGATCAGGTGATCCATGCGGCTGCTCATGACGGCGTGTGCATGATGGCGAGTACGGATCACACTGTGTCAAGAGCAGCCAACTTGGTGCGACGCCATTTAGGATTATGGTCATGTGCATCCATCCATCACCGCCTGCATCGTTTGCCGGACCCTGCTGCGTTCCAAATTGGTCAATGCACGCCGCCAATGTTGCCTGTGGTACGCGTGCACAGACATTTGGACGTCTCCAGGAGGCTGCAGGCACGCCACACTCGATCAGCGACTTGCACGACGTGCAGAGAGCACCAACCGACTCGTTCAAGGACGCTTTGGGACCGACACGACCCGTTTGTGAGATCAGGCGATCCATGTGGCTGCTCATGACGGCGTGTGCACGATGGCAAGTACGGATCACACTGTGTCAAGAGTAGACGACTTGGTGCGACGCCATTTAGGATTATGGTGATGTGCATCCATCCAACACTGCCTGCATCGTTTGCTGGACCCTGCTGCGTTCCAAATTGGCCAGTACAAGTCGCCAATGTCGCCTGTGGTACGCGTGCACAGACATTTGGATGTCTCCAGGAGGCTGCAGGCACGCCACACTCGATCAGCGACTTGCACGACGTGCAGAGAGCACCAACCGACTCGTTCAAGGACGCTTTGGGACCAACACGACCCGTTTATGAGATCAGGCGATCCATGCGGCTGCTCATGACGGCGTGTGCACGATGGCGAGTACGGATCACACTGTGTCAAGAGCAGCCAACTTGGTGCGACGCCATTTAGGATTATGGTCGTGTGCATCCATCCATCACCGCCTGCATCGTTTGCTGGACCCTGCTGCGTTCGTAGTCTGCCAAACTTGGATCGTCAATCGTCATCGATCCTGTCAGTTTCCATCTACCAACAATGAACAAAACCACAACTTCTGTTTCAAAGTTCGTGGGAATTCCCATAGTGCGACGGTAGCACATCCGACTTCGGTCAGGCAGGGCAGTGTTCGATTCCTGCTCGGATCATTAATCGAAAGAGCCGTTTTGCAATTTTTTTGCTCGTCGTGACCCCGACGGTGCGAGGTGGACGATTGTGGCTGCCGCTCTCATTCGCCATCGTTCGCACGCCTGCCACACGCAACGACCGTCACTCCCTCACTCTCTCACTCTCTCTGTGCCACTTGGGTCTCTCAATCATAATGTCTGACTTCAAGTACATCACCAATGTTGCCTGTGGTACGCGTGCACCAACATTTGGATGTCTCCAGGAGGCTGCAGGCACGCCACACTCGATCAGCGACTTGCACGACGTGCAGAGAGCACCAACCGACTCGTTCAAGGACGCTTTGGGACCAACACGACCCGTTTATGAGATCAGGTGATCCATGCGGCTGCTCATGACGGCGTGTGCATGATGGCGAGTACGGATCACACTGTGTCAAGAGCAGCCAACTTGGTGCGACGCCATTTAGGATTATGGTCATGTGCATCCATCCATCACCGCCTGCATCGTTTGCCGGACCCTGCTGCGTTCCAAATTGGTCAATGCACGCCGCCAATGTTGCCTGTGGTACGCGTGCACAGACATTTGGACGTCTCCAGGAGGCTGCAGGCACGCCACACTCGATCAGCGACTTGCACGACGTGCAGAGAGCACCAACCGACTCGTTCAAGGACGCTTTGGGACCGACACGACCCGTTTGTGAGATCAGGCGATCCATGTGGCTGCTCATGACGGCGTGTGCACGATGGCAAGTACGGATCACACTGTGTCAAGAGTAGACGACTTGGTGCGACGCCATTTAGGATTATGGTGATGTGCATCCATCCAACACTGCCTGCATCGTTTGCTGGACCCTGCTGCGTTCCAAATTGGCCAGTACAAGTCGCCAATGTCGCCTGTGGTACGCGTGCACAGACATTTGGATGTCTCCAGGAGGCTGCAGGCACGCCACACTCGATCAGCGACTTGCACGACGTGCAGAGAGCACCAACCGACTCGTTCAAGGACGCTTTGGGACCAACACGACCCGTTTATGAGATCAGGCGATCCATGCGGCTGCTCATGACGGCGTGTGCACGATGGCGAGTACGGATCACACTGTGTCAAGAGCAGCCAACTTGGTGCGACGCCATTTAGGATTATGGTCGTGTGCATCCATCCATCACCGCCTGCATCGTTTGCTGGACCCTGCTGCGTTCGTAGTCTGCCAAACTTGGATCGTCAATCGTCATCGATCCTGTCAGTTTCCATCTACCAACAATGAACAAAACCACAACTTCTGTTTCAAAGTTCGTGGGAATTCCCATAGTGCGACGGTAGCACATCCGACTTCGGTCAGGCAGGGCAGTGTTCGATTCCTGCTCGGATCATTAATCGAAAGAGCCGTTTTGCAATTTTTTTGCTCGTCGTGACCCCGACGGTGCGAGGTGGACGATTGTGGCTGCCGCTCTCATTCGCCATCGTTCGCACGCCTGCCACACGCAACGACCGTCACTCCCTCACTCTCTCACTCTCTCTGTGCCACTTGGGTCTCTCAATCATAATGTCTGACTTCAAGTACATCACCAATGTTGCCTGTGGTACGCGTGCACCAACATTTGGATGTCTCCAGGAGGCTGCAGGCACGCCACACTCGATCAGCGACTTGCACGACGTGCAGAGAGCACCAGCGGACTTGTTCAAGGACGCTTTGGGACCGACACGAACCGTTTGTGAGATCAGGTGATCCATGCAGCTGCGACAGTAGCCTGCAACTTGATTTTGTTGATGGCAGTGCATGTGGCACAGCTGTGGCTGAGCAGGCGACTGTGGCGTCTATTATATGACTAATACTACTAGTGCATTTTCGTGTGGCTGTAGCCATGCCGCCACAGCCTCTCTATCCATGCAATAGAACCACCAGCCACCAGCCAGACAGCCTGCAACTTGATTTCGTTGATGGCGGTGCATGTGGCACAGCTGTGGCTGAGCAGGCGACTGTGGCGTCTATTATATGACTAATACTGCTAGTACATTGTCGTGTGGCTGTAGCCATGCAGCCACAGCATACTTGCCAATAGCAACAGCACATACCCACCATTTCAAGATTCCAAACTGTGCACCATGAAAATCAAGTGATGATGACTAAGCCACAAGCCAACTATAGTACTATGACTAATGGATCAACACTGGGTATGTATAGCAGAGTACTCTATGTATCCAGCACAGCCAGCACAGCACAACACAGCACAGCAATAGCAAAGTACCAGCACAATTCAACCTTGACTGAATTGAAAAATACATAAAATCGTTATCAAACTCTCCAGCACATCCAGCACATCCACCAGCACATCCAGCACATCCGCCAGCACATCCAGCACATCCAGCACATCCAGCACATCCAAACAGAGTGCCCCCCCCAATCCACACAACAACTATATCCAGGATGCGCTCGCCAAGGCGGCCGATTACCACGGCTCTGACTGGCCGCTGCTGCTCGGTCCCACCTGCTTTGGCCTCAACTGCGCGCCGTCTGCGTCGTCTGGCTTTGCACCCTTCTTCCTGGCGTTTGGCCGCCACCCGCGGTCCTTCCCGTCCGAGCCAGCCCTGGCACCATCTGCCGCGGCCCGCGACCTGCTGCTGGACATGGCTGCTGCTCGCGACTCGGCCATTTTGAATCGGCGCAAAGCTCAGGCAGCCATGGCCGTTCAGGCAAACAAGCGTCGCCGCCGTCACCCTGCGTACAAGGTCGGCGACATGGTGCTCCTCAACGCTGAGGGCATCTCCTGGCCGGCGGACTCGCACCGCCCGCCGCTCACGGCCGCCAAGTGGCTCGGCCCCTTTGCCATCACCAGCCTGGACTCTGGTGAATCTGGCCTCAACTACACGCTCGCGCTGCCTGCCTCGCTGCACCGCGTCCACAACGTGTTCCATGCCGACCGGATCTGCCCATATGTCGACCCTCTGTCGGCGCCCACTGGCCGCAAGGATGTGCCCTCCCGGCCTGACCCCGAGTACCACGCCGACGACGGCACGTCGGACAACTACGAGGTTGAGCGGATCGTTGACTTGCGCACCTATCGCGGCAAGATCGAGTATCTGGTCAAGTGGGTCGGTTATCCAGCCGACGACAACACATGGGTCCCAGCCGCCGACATGCGCAAGGCCCAGGACCTCGTCAAGGCGTTCCATGCTCGGCCGACCAAGGCGCCTAAGGGCAAGGCGTCCAAACCGGCTCAGCCCACGCACGCGGCTCCTGCACCGGCTGCCCCTGCCCCCGCCGCGGCGCCTGCTCCCACGCAGCCCAAGGCATCCAAGCCCTCTCGCCGCAAGCGCACTGCGCCTGCTCCTGCACCAGTGGCCCCTGCTCCAGCAGCAGCCACGCCCGCGGCACCTGCTCCGGCTGACGAGCCGATCGCACCTGCTGCACCCGCATCTCCCTCTCTCTCTCCATCTTTCCCTCCTCTCCCTCCTCCCTCTTCTCCTCCTTCCTTCTCTCTCTCTTCTCTTCCCCCTCTCAACCATCCCGCCCCACCTCGTCGCTCTGAGCGCACGGTTCCCCGTCCTGTGTCCTATGCGTCCATCGTTGCCCGCACTTCTTCCTCTCGTGTGTGCAACGCCCATGCATCCTCTTAGTCGCTGTTCATCCACTCTTCGTTCTTATAAGTGGCTGTCTACGCTGGGGGGAGTGTAACGGATGCCGCCGCAGTCCCGTGGTCACGTGACCTGCTGGCATTGATCTGGACGCGCCTCGCCCGGACTTGGCTTGGCCCTGTTGTTGTAGTTGTATCCAGCCGTAAGCCTGTATACTCACTGCCCCTCTGCCACCAGGTCTGTGCCTGAGTCTCAATGAAGTTGTATCCAGCCGTAAGCCTGTATACTCACTGCCCCTCTGCCACCAGACGGCCAGCCGCTCTCGACGAGGACAGTTACAGAAGGCTACTGAGCTGCGGTTCTTTGACCCGGCTCTGGAAACGCATGTCTACACTGATGCCAGCAACTACGTCATTGCCGGCTACCTGTCGCAGATCCACCCAGATGGCGAGAAGCTGGTGGCCTGCTGGTCACGTAAGCTTAGCCCAGCCGAGATGAACTATCCAACCCATGAACGCGAGTTGCTCGCCATCGTGGAGTTCTTCTCGCGTTTCCGTCATCTGCTGTCCAGTGTGCGCTCTGTCACGCACACTGACCACAAGGCGCTGGTCTGGTTGGCCACGCAGCCCCACCTGTCGGATCGGCAGGCTCGATGGGTCCTGTCTCTGCAGGAGTTTGATACATCCATCGAGTACGTGCCTGGCGAGCTCAACGCGCTGGCCGATCTGCTGTCCCGCGATCCCTCAAAGGCCCCTCTCTGCACAAACTGTCGCTCGCCTGTCCCAATCCGTGCTGCCAATCTGCGCACTGACTCTGACTGGGCGAAAGACTTGCGTGCGGCGTTGCCGGCCGACCCATTCGCCTCCAGACTGCCTGGCTGGAAGGCTGACCCGTCGTCAGCCACGCCGGCCGACCGCAAGGTCGTTGCGCACATGGAGTGCTTGGAGGGTGCGTGGTGGTACAAAGGCAACCGCTTGTATGTGCCGCAGTCTCTGCGCGCAGATCTGCTCGCCCACTACCACGACTCTCCCTTTGGTGCGCACCAGGGACGTCAGCGGACCACCAGCCGCTTGTCGAACCGGTACTTCTGGCCCAGAATGTCCGAGGACATTGCCGCCTATGTCGCCTCATGCGACGTGTGCCAGCGCCACCGCACGCCCAACCACCGGCCCGACGGCCTGCTGCATCCACTCGCGATCCCGGACGACTGCTTCTCGAGCGTCGCCATGGACGTCATGTTCCTGCCTGCGGGCGGACAAGACGATGCGTTTGATGCTGCTCTGGTTGTGGTCGATCGCCTGTCCGGCCTCTGCGACGCGTTCCCGTGCCGCCGCTCGTCGTCGGCCCAGGAGCTGGCCGAGCTCTTCCTGACTCGCTGGGTCTGCTCGGGCAAGGGCTTCCCCGTCGACATCGTCTCGGACCGCGACGCCCGCTGGCTGTCGGCCTTCTGGTCGAGCCTCTGCACCGCTGCCCGGATCAAGCAGAACCTCAGCACGGCTCGCCACCAGCAGACTGACGGCTTGGCCGAACGCAGCATCCGCACCATCAAGGATGCGCTCGCCAAGGCGGCCGATTACCACGGCTCTGACTGGCCGCTGCTGCTCGGTCCCACCTGCTTTGGCCTCAACTGCGCGCCGTCTGCGTCGTCTGGCTTTGCACCCTTCTTCCTGGCGTTTGGCCGCCACCCGCGGTCCTTCCCGTCCGAGCCAGCCCTGGCACCATCTGCCGCGGCCCGCGACCTGCTGCTGGACATGGCTGCTGCTCGCGACTCGGCCATTTTGAATCGGCGCAAAGCTCAGGCAGCCATGGCTGTCCAGGCAAACAAGCGTCGCCGCCGTCACCCTGCGTACAAGGTCGGCGACATGGTGCTCCTCAACGCTGAGGGCATCTCCTGGCCGGCGGACTCGCACCGCCCGCCGCTCACGGCCGCCAAGTGGCTCGGCCCCTTTGCCATCACCAGCCTGGACTCTGGTGAATCTGGCCTCAACTACACGCTTGCGCTGCCTGCCTCGCTGCACTGCGTCCACAACGTGTTCCATGCCGACCGGATCTGCCCATATGTCGACCCTCTGTCGGCGCCCACTGGCCGCAAGGATGTGCCCTCCCGGCCTGACCCCGAGTACCACGCCGACGACGGCACGTCGGACAACTACGAGGTTGAGCGGATTGTTGACTTGCGCACCTATCGCGGCAAGATCGAGTATCTGGTCAAGTGGGTCGGTTATCCAGCCGACGACAACACATGGGTCCCAGCCGCCGACATGCGCAAGGCCCAGGACCTCGTCAAGGCGTTCCACGCTCGGCCGTCCAGGGCGCCTAAAGGCAAGGCGTCCAAACCAGCTCAGCCCCCGCGCGCGGCTCCTGCTCCGGCTGCTCCTGCTCCGGCTGCTCCTGCACCGGCTGCTCCTGCTCCCACCGCGGCTCCCGGCCCCACGCAGCCCAAGGCATCCAAGCCCTCTCGCTGCAAGCGCACTGCGCCTGCTCCTGCACCAGTGGCCTCTGCTCCATACGCGGCCACGCCCGCGGCACCTGCTCCGGCTGACGAGCCGATCGCACCTGCTGCACCCGCATCTCCCTCTCTCTCTCCATCTTTCCCTCCTCTCCCTCCTCCCTCTTCTCCTCCTTCCTTCTCTCTCTCTTCTCTTCCCCCTCTCAGCCATCCCGCCCCACCTCGCCGCTCTGAGCGCACAGTTCCCCGTCCTGTGTCCTACGCGTCCATCGTTGCCCGCACTTCTGCCTCTCGTGTGTGCAACGCCCCTGCATCCTCTTAGTCGCTGTTCATCCACTCTTCTTTCCTATAAGTGGCTGTCTACGCTGGGGGGAGTGTAACGGATGCTCGGTCGCGGTCACGTGATCCACGTGACCCACGTGACCGGACAGACATCGCCCGGCCGCGTCCCCCGCTCTGGTTGCCCCCGTTCTTGCAGTCGTCTGCCCGCCCTTCCTCGCGTGCATACTCACTGCCCCTGCAACCAGGTCCGTGCCTATGTCTCAATGAAGTCGTCTGCCCGCCCTTCCTCGCGTGCATACTCACTGCCCCTGTATCCAGCCATCTGGGCTTCGACCTCGGCCTTCTTGGATCCAATGACAAGCATGAACCAGCTGCCCATCGTGCTAGTGCCAGCCTCGATGGATATCTGAACCTCCTTGAGTAGATCCACCAGCTCGGCACACTTGCCGCGCACATCGGCAGAGAACCACTGGTTGGCCATCGGTGCAAGGATCATCTTGAGCTCCTTGAGGTCGGCCAGGAAGCTCTTCAGACCGCCAATGCTGTCCATGCCGTCCTTGACGTTGGCGAGGATGTTGTCAATGATGCCAATGGCGACGGCAATGCCTGGGATCGGCACAAACTGCGATGCAGCCTTGGCAGCAGAGATGACGGTCGAGGCGACTTTGAGACCGTTGGTGGTGAGGAAGCGTGTCACGGCCTTGACGCTGCTGCCATCGGTCTTCTTGGGAGCCTTGCGGATCATGCCGACAAACTCGACGACGGACGACGACAGCGTGGCAATGTTGGAGACGGTGGCCGTGTTAAAGTCTGATACATCCTGGCCGAGGCTGTTGATGGTGCTGGCCAGATCGTCAGGCTTGGAGAGATCCATCGACTCGAGACGCTGCGTCTCGTTCATGAGCATTGCCATGAGCTAAGAGTGGAACGGTGTGTGTCAGTCAACAGCAGCGACAGCAGCGGCGGAAGCAGCAGCAGCAGCAGTCATAGATAGGCAGCGCTACCTTGTTGGCTTTGCCTACAACTCCAGCAGCGTTTGGAGGACCGGGTTGCTGCTCGTCATCCTCAACGGCCGAGACAGAGGGCGAGGCACTCTTGGCAGGAGCTGCTGGTGGACCCATGTCAGCATAGCTGCTTTGGGCGAGGCGGTCGTACCACTTGCTCAGCTTACCGTTGCTGCTGCTGGCGGCCACACTTGGAGCAGAGCTGGGACGAGACGACGCTGACGGCGGCGGTCTGACTGGCTTGTTGTTGCGTTTCTTGGTCATAGTTGTCCTTGGTTGTCCTTGGTTCGGTCTCTTGGTGAAGGCTTGCTCCAGTCCACCGTCAGCAACCTGCAGACGCCAGACGCCACACAGCTCGCCCGCTCACCAGGCGTTTGGTTGTTGTCTTCAAAGGCAACTCAGTCCGCCGTGTCCAAGCCAGTGGTCATCGGCAACACATGCCGCATCACAAGTCGGATGGTCCCGTGTTGCTGACGGGGCTGTGTGGCTGTCTGCCGTGAGCACTGGTGGACAGCCACTGCCAGCTGCACTTCTGGCTGGCAAGTGGGCAGGCAGATCGGCACTGCAAGTGTATTGTCAGCCGCCTGCGTCAGATCTGCCCATGGCGAGGATGCTCATGCAGCCAGCTGGCAATGTGGCCGTGGCCCTTCTTCCTCGCCCACCAAGCCGCTCTGACAGCATCGCCTTCATGCCGGTTGAGATGCAGGAACTCAACGGCCGCGAGATGGCCATGCTTGGCAGCATTCGCCATCGCCTGCCAAGTGCAGCCTTCCGTCCAGTGCTCATGCAGCCACACGATCACATCCAGATGGCCACAGGCAGCAGCATGGTCCATGGCGCGTGTGGTGCAGGCAGCGCTTCCTGCCTCGTGCAGCATCTGGACAATGGCAAGATGGCCGTTGCAAGCCGCCTTGTCCATTGCCGCATAGCCATCAACAGTGTCGTACTGCTCAAGGTCGACGCCGTGCTCCTTGACAAGGTGGCACAGCAGGCCGGTGTAGCCATGAGCAATAGCCATCCAGCCAAGAGCAATCGCATGCTGACAGTCGAGCAGATCCCACCAGCCATTGCACATGGACAGTATGGAGGAGGCAGTCGTCCATGGGCAGCGTGTTGAACACGCCGGTCAAGTAGCGGTTGATGCTCTCAAGGAACTCGTGCTGGTCGCTGTCCTGCTCTGGCAACCGTGCTCGCAGACGGTGGTACATGGAGCGTGTCTTGACGAGCAGCAAGTCGCCGTGGCTGTCAGAACCAAGCCATGCGTCTGGCAGCAGCTGCAGGTCGCCCTGCCAGTCGAGTGTGATGGCGTCTCGCCACAGCACACGGACAACGTCGTCGAGCAGGCGGCTGTCGCTGTCGAGCATGCCATTGGCAAACAGAGCAAGGGAGGCTGACGCCGTGAGAGTCGTGGGCTGGACATCTGCAGGCACGCTGGTCCAGAGACTGCTGCCAGACAGGTGCGGCTCGCTGTCCTTGCTGCTGTCCGTGCTGCTGTTGGCAGACATTGCGGTTGTGGTGCTGTTGGGCAAGATGGACGCGGTGAGCAAATTTTACTCGAACGGCGTCACTGCCACGCCGCCTTTCCCTCACACCCACACACACACACACACACACACACACACACACACACACACACACACACACACAGGCGATGGTCTCGACAAAGGACAGCAGCAAGAGTCGTGCAAGGACCGGCGGCTATCGCTACTGCATCGCCATCGACTTTGGTTCGACCTACAGTGGCTTCGCCTGGGGTAAGCAAACGCCAGGGCCTGCCGCCGCGTGCGCCACTGCTGACGCCTGGCGTGCACTGCAGCCTCGATGGACGATCCGTCCGCTGTCATGTGCAACGAGGAGTGGGACAGCCAGCCGCCAGGCATGACCTTTTGCAAGACACCGACGTCTATCCGGTACCGGCGCCAGGCGGACGGCAGCTACATGCCGCACAACTGGGGGTATGGCCCTTGGACTCCGACCGTGCTGCCCTCGATCCACCTGCCGACGCCATCGACAGCGACTGATGGACGTTTGGCAAGATGCTCGTGGTGGCTGACGCTCGTGCACTGGCTTGCCTTCCCCTCGGCAGACACAAGAGGAAAAAGACCGAGCCAGCCCTGCTGCGCTCGGGCGAGATCATTGAGATTGCCCGCTTCAAGCTCTGGTTCGACGAGTCGGTGCCGCGCGATGGGCTGCCGGCCGACATGCACTGGATGCAACCATCCATCGACTACCTTTCCTTCATCTCAAACTTTGCCCGTGATGTGGTGCGCCAGGAGAATGACGGAGGTGTCCTGAACGACAGCGAGATCCTGTGGTGTGTGCTCTCTCTGCCTCTGTCTCTGTCTCTCACCATCGCCTTGCCCTGCAGTCTAACGCCTTCTTGACACTCGGCAGGTGCATCACCGTGCCTGCCATTTGGGACGAGCGCGGCAAGAACAACGTGCGCCAGGCCGCCACGTACGCCGGCATCATCACGGAAGCCACCAAGCAGTCGCTGCGCATCATTCTCGAGCCAGAGGCTGCTGCCCTGTACGCGCTAAAGTCCATGCCTGAGCTGTCGGGCAACAACAACGCAATGTTCATGATTCTCGATGCTGGTGCGTCATCTGATGTGGCTGCTGTATGCGCACCGTCTTGCTCACCGCCACCACTGGCTTGAACAGGCGGCGGCACAGTGGACCTGACGACCCACTCGATCAGCACGAATGTCGGTGCGGGCATTGAGCCGCGGCTGATTGAGCAGTCGCGCGGCACGGGCGGTCTCTGCGGCTCCACCTTTGTCGACAGAAAGTTTGTCGGCTACATGAGCGAGATCGTTGGCGCAGCCACGCTCAAAAGGATCCAGGCCGAGCGTCCTGATCTCCTTGTGCAAGGTACTTGCTTGCAAAACCTTTGTTCACCTCGCTACCGTGCTTGCTGATCGTCGCGTTGGCCACAGTGCTTCAGCAGTGGGAGCAGGTCAAGCGCAACTTCCGCGTCACAAAGCGCAGAGGCCAGGTGGAGATGGTCGATGAGGCCATCCAGCTGCCGTCTGCGTTTGTCGCCATGGTCCCAAAGTCGGTCAGGCAACAGTGGGCTCGAGACTCGGACAGCGGTCAGGATGACGAGCTGCCGATTCCATTCGAGACCATGCTTCAGCTGTTTGAAGAGCCGGTGCGCCAGTGTCTGGATCTGATCAATGAGCAGCTCGGCCGCATTGGCGGGCAGTGCGAGCATCTCGTCCTTGTGGGCGGCTTCTCGTCGTCGCCATACCTATGCCACCGTGTCAAGCAAGAGTTCAACTCCAAGTTCAACAAGATCCTGACGCTTGCGAACCCGTCTGGCGCCATTGGTGAGCAGTGGATGGTGAAGCGGTCGTTGGATTCGCGAGTCTGACGCCATGCATGCAGTGTACGGCGCCGTCGTGTACGGTCTAGGCCCGTCGCAGATCCAGCAGCGTCGCTGCCGCTTCTCGTACGGCTACATCTCCAAGGTCCGAAAGCCAAACTCGGACGTTTCCAGCAACGACATCCGCGTGTAGGTTTAGAGTTCTGCTGGTCTGGGCATATGGGCAGCAGCACGGCTCACCAAAACGGTATCTGTCAAATGCAGCGGCGATGATGGGCAAGAGTACCTTCAGGTGTTCAAGTGTCTTGTCGGAGGTATCCAAGCACGCGACACCTCTGCCTCGCATCGCATCGCGTTCTGCTGCTAACATGCGATCCACAAACGACATACAGAGAACCAGCTGGTTGGTGCAGACGAAGAGTTTTTCTCTGACGTGGCGCCCATCTCCAGCACCAAGTCGGAAGTGTCCATCGACCTGGTGGCCACGCCCGTGCGACTCGAAGCCGGCCAGGCGTACTCGTACAGCGAAGTCAAGGGCATCGTGTCTCTGTGCACGTTCCGCGTGTTTGTGCCGCCCAAAGCCGCCGAGCGCACGATCCGCATCGCGTACCGGTTTGGCGAGACAGAGTTTAACGCCTCTGCAACCGTGGCAGCCACTGGCGAGGTCCTCGAAACGTCGCTCTTTGAGCCCAGCATGTGATTCTCACTCATTGCACCATACACACACACACGTGCATAAATGGCGATGCACACACACATAAAGACACATGGCATTCATTGGTTACGACGATCTGAAAAACTTGAGGACAACAGGCGACCTGGATATCTTTGGCGGCAGCGTCAACAGAACCTGCCAACAGCCAATCACGGCAGCACATGTCAGTGACTGTCCGCCCACGCCACACGCCACACGCCACCAGACAAACTCACGTCAAGATAGGCTTGCAGTTGCACCGTCCGCGCGCGAGCAGCCGCCTCGCTCACAAACATCATCTGTCCAGGCAGCTCGGGGAGGATCCGCTTGACAGGAGGCTGGCCCGCCTGACCGCCGCCCGCACCTGATGCTGGTGAAGCTGCCGCAGTGGTCGCAGTGGTGGTGGTCGCTCGAATGACTTCAGCACCCGTCGAGATCCCCGCAGCCTCGGGGAAATGCCCAACAAGCTGCAGATGGAGATCGAAAAAGTTGTCAAAGGTGCGCTGGATGAGGGTCGGCGGCTGAGAATCTGGGAGGCCGATATGCGTGACAGCGATCGAGTACGTGTACGCCTTGGGGCCGGCGCCAGTGCCGCGCAGAATGTCGAGGATCTTGGCGGCCTTGACGGGTTTGTTGATGGCGGTGTTGGTGCGGCCCATGCCGGCCGGTGTAGGCGTTTGCGGCGCTGTGCCTGGACTGGACGTTGACGAGACGAGTGCAAGGACTGGGCTCGTGGCGGCTGGTGGCTGCATCACAGGCGTGGATGGCGACGCGGATCCTTCTCGCGACTTGGACAGCTGGCTCGGCTTGGGCGGCAGGGCTGGGGGAGCTGGCGCGCCGCTCATTGGGCGGCTGAGTGACGATGGCGCCGGCGACATGGGCGACTCTGTTGCCGACCGCACACGCTGGCTCGCAGGTCCGTCAGTCCCTGCGGCAGTCGCAGTGTCGCCATTGGCGTTTGTTGGTGCATCCGCGTCATGAGCCGTTGCCGGCGGCGTCGTGGTTGACGCCCGCTGGTGCGATGCGCTGTCTTGGTGAGCATCATGGTCATGGCCTGGTGTGGCGGGCGAAAGCGGCGATGGAGACAGCGGGCCGCTCCCGGGCTTGTCCTGTACAATCAGGTTGTTGGCACGCGATGCGTGTGTGGTTGGTGTGGTGGGAGAAGCCAGCGATCCAAGGGATCCAAGGGCCTCTGGCGTCGACGGCAGCTTGGGCGTCGAAGGCTGCAGTTTGAGTTTCTGCTGTTGCAGTGCAATCGGGCTTGGCGCAAAGATGGGCGGCCTGTATGTCGGATCTGCTGCAGCCGGACCCATGCTGTCTGGCCTGCTGGCACTCTGTTGGTGGTCGGGCACGGGAGGCGGCACGCGACGCGGTGGTGGTGGCGCAGGCGGACCAGATCTGCTGGATGGCGCGGCATGGCCCTCCTTTGTGGTGTGGCGTCTCTGAAGCGCCGACTCGTCGCTGGAAGGCGGTGCGCCGTGGGAGGCATCCACGGAAGGAGCGAGCAGGTCGGCAGACGACATTGGCTGCTGCTGCTGCTTGTGCGCAGGAATAGGCACCGGGCCAGACCGGTGCTGCATCTGGTACTTTGCAGGCTTGTCAGAAGCGTCTGCCGTGCCCATGCTCGAGTGCGATCCAAGACCGCCTGCATCGTCAGCGTGCGATGCATGCTGTGCAAGCGACGACTGCGACGATCCTGGTGCAGAGTCCGTGTCTCCACTTGACACTCGCCCCATGTTGTCTGCGTCGCCTGCATCGTCTCTGTTGCCAGCAGTGACCGATCCCGATCGTGGCGACAACGCAGCCTTGGCAGACGAGCCAGCTGCGGCATTCATGCGAGTCCGCTGGAGCATCCAATCGTCCACGGCATTGCGAATAGCAGCAATCCACGCCTCTTTGGTGTTTGGGTTGTCAAACACGAGGTAGCAGTGCGTGACATTGACGTGCACGACCTCTATCTGGAACTCGGCATCTGTCGCAACGGTCATGCCCGCATCAGCCGCCGTGATTGGCTTTCCAGCCATGCGGCTCGTCTTACCAGAGTTGTCATGGAACGAGTTGACAAAGATCATGTCAAAGGGAACCATCTGTATAAGCTTGTACTTGTCTCCCTCTGGCTTGGCCACTACGAGCATGTCGTTGAAGAGATACACCTCGCGCCGCTTGGTCTCGCCTTGAGAGTTTCGGACGTCAACCTGGCCGTTCTTGACCATGACCCGCGATGGCGCAACAATGTTGACTTTCTGTCATGGCAGCATGCCACGGGCGGTTGAGCAGAGTGCGGGGCATGCTTGACAGCAGCCAACATCCGGATGAGCGCGTACCGTGAGGAACTTGCTCTGCAACTCGAGCATCTTGTGCACATTCTCCGTCTGTCGGGCACCCTCGTTGATGATGGTCACAACCGTCTCGATCTTGAGATGCGCTCTAAGCAAGTTTTCCGAGTCTGGGTGGTCCGGCTCTGTCGCCTTGATCAGTTCCTGTTGGTGTCGTTGCATCTCAAGTCAGCCGATCGCATGGGTCGCACAGCGGGCATCTGAACACCGCACTCACTCGGAGGAGGAGCGGATACTTGCAAACGCGCTGAACGGGCTTGAGTCTGTCCAATGCCGGCAAACCCCAACAGTCAGCGCACCAAAAGCATGGACAGCAGACTCTGCGGAACGCACAGAAAGTTTGCCAGATTGAGGTTGCGGCATTCGGGAAGCTGTGCGCACTGGTCCAAGAACTTGGCGACCTGCTTGTTCTGCCGCACCGTCTGCAGCTTAATGAGCGCGTACGGATGGTTGCTGCAGTACATGGTGTACATTTTGAGGTAGTCGCTCTGCGCACCATCTGTGAGTGCCTGCGCCATGGATAGGCTCATGCAGCATGGACGACTCACAACGCGGATAAACACATCGCCGACTTGCTGGATGACCTTGTTTTCCCTCTGTCGCTTGTCCAATGACTTGAGCAGCTCCTGCAAAACGAAGCCCATGTGTCAGCAGCAGTTGTCCATTCACAGAGACTCGGCAGCGTACCATATTGACAGGAAGCAGCTGCTCGATGTTGGAAAAGATGATTGCCATGTCCTTGGGCCGGATCAGCTTGTTGCGTTTGAGCTGCTTGATGTACGCCTCGTACACGATATCCAGATCGTCAATGTAGTCAGACTCGGTCGTGATGATCTCGAAAATGACTTCCTGACGCTTGATCTCCTTCTTGGTGAGCCCTAGCTGATCGACGGCTTCTTGGCCGCCCATAAAGTCGACCCACAGCTGGCGCTGGCCGGCCGGTGCACCGAGAATGGCGACCTTGCCTGGCCCGCCAATGACGACGCCGTTGCTCGCGGCTGCCGGCCCTGCATTGCCACCGGCCGACACGGATGCCGATCCGGGTGGTTGGGACCGCACGCTGCCCGTCCCCCACATGAAACTGGATCCCCAGCTCTTCTCGCTCTTGTGGCCCATGACTGCCTGGTCGCCTGCCTGGCCGCCAGCCTGGTGGCCGGGAGCCGTGTCTGTGCTGTTGCTGACGCTGTGTGTGGATATGATGCCGGCATTCGACTGGCTCCGGTCGCGCTGGTGCGGTGTTGGCGGCGCGTTCAGAGCCGAGGATGGGTCGTTGGTGGCGTCGCCCGAAGTCAGGAACGACGCGGATATGGCGCGCTTCTCGTACCGCGGCATGACACGGTACTTGTTGTACCAGTTGCGTGTCTGCGTGCCCTGCGACGGCTGCGCCTGGTGCATTGACTGGAACGACGCCGACGACGCTTGGTGGCCGTGCTGGCTCAGCATCTGCTGGTGCTGCTGTTGCTGCTGGTGCGACATCAAGGCGGATGGATTGCCCTCGAGTGCCTCGCTGATGGACACGAACGAATCCTGCTGCTCGTGGCCACCGCCGCCGCTGCTCGAGCTTCCGCCACCACCACCGCTGCCGAGATGTCCGCCGCCATTGCCGAGCATGCCCGATCCGCCGCTCGAGTTGAGGGTGTTGCCAACGTCCATCATGGACTCGCCCGTGTACAGACCCTCTGCAAAGGCCTCTTCGTCGGACAGCAGACGCACGCACGACGATGGACACCAGCCCGAGATGCCATTGATCGTTCCAAACAGAAACCCGGGGCGTTCGTCTGTGCTGCGCGGCAACGACGGCGTGGCGGTCGATGGCGAGCCCGACACGCTCGACGACGATTCCGACAGCGCCTGTGATGGCGCTGATGATGGCGACGCCGACCAGGACAGGATGCGGACAATGTCCTCTTCTTCGAGATTGAGCTCGTCGGGGCCTTTGGCGGCATAGTCTGATCGGACCTTGGCAAACACAAACGGCATGCCGCTCTGCGTTGCCGATCCGCCGGCTCCTCCGGCTGCCCCGGCTCCCCCGGCAGACATCTGGCCAGCAGCGGCGCCAGCATGGCCCGAGACGCCCATGCCGACATTGCTGCTGAAGCTGCTGCTGGTGCTCATGCCGTGCCCGCTGACGCGCAGACCCGACGATGGCGTCTTGTTGACAATGTTGTCAAGCGCGGTGGAAATGTCATCCGCATCGCTGCCGGCCGTGGCGCCTGCATAAAGACTGCCATCGGCACCAGCGGCGCTGTTGGGAAGGTGGCTGTTGCTGCTGCGAGTACTTCCGTGGCCGCTCGACTGGCCGCTCTCGTTCCACAACTGCAGGCTGGGGCTTGGTAGCACGAGATCGAGGCGCGGTGCCTGTGCGAAGCTGCCGCTGGCTGTGGTCAGCAGGGACGAGCCGGACCGTATGCTGGCGGCTCGGCCAACTGCAGCCGTCTCGGAAAGCGACGGCAATCCTGTGCCTGGTGCGGCAGTGCCGCCCGTGCCGCCTGGCCGGCTGCTGAGCGAGTGTTCGCGAGTGGCTGCTTTCGACATATGCAGGCGTGTGTGCGATGCGGGCAATGTGAATGCAGCTGAGATTTAATCAAGACGGGCTGATGAAGAAGACAAGGATCGGCGATGGCACAAGAGACAACGAATGGGGAAAAAAAGATACACAGAGATCGCAAGCTGCCCGGATTACAAGCGGCAGGATGCTGATGCCACGGGCAGCGGCAGTGACGAAGTCCAAGTGAGATGCTCCGCCCGTGCTGGCTCAAGCACAGGCGACGGCGTAGCAGGCAAGAGCGACAGACGCGACTTTTGGACGCGCTGCTGTTGCTGTTGCTGTTGGGTCGCGTTGCATGGCGGCTGCATTGCCGCAGGATGGCTCTCGGGATCAGATGCATGGTGCAGAGCCAGACCAAGAGGGTGCTGGTGCTTGGACGCCACATCGCGATCGTATGGACTCGAGCGTGGCTTGCCGTGTCTCACATGGATTGCCATGGCCAGCGACGGGCCGGGAGGCCGGATCGGCTGGTGGTGCAGCATGGCGCGAGTCGATAAACCGGGTGTCATTGCTGCGCTAGCCGTTGCCCTTTCGATAGATGGTGTCGATCTGGGACCTGGCGGAGGGGCAGACTCGAATGTCTTGGCCTGTTCGAGGTACACCAGACGCGTGCCGAGTGCAGCCAGCATGGCATCGATGATGCGGAGCTCGCTTAGCAGCTGGACGGCCTCGTGCGATTTCTGCGCCAGACGCTTGCACTTGTTGAGGATGGTTGCATGGCGGGCACGCAAGAACGGCTCAGACTGCGACCCTGGGCAGTCCAGTGGCTTGTGCGGCTGGTCGTGCTGTGCCAAAGAGTCTGCGCAAAGCCAGCACGACGGCTTGCTTGGTGCTGGGCCATCAACGTCCATGTCACGCTCGCGCGGGGATGAAGGCGCTGATTCCTGCCGGACCAGATTGTCCCACTGGACGGGCGTCTTGTCGGTCGCAAGGCTCATCACCATGACACGGCGGCGGACGACGGGCTGCGACACATGCTGGCCTGCAAACTCGTGGCTGCGGGCGATCTGCGAGTTTGTGGCTGTGGATGTGGACGGCGCAGAGACAGCTGGCGGCGTGAGAAGCGGTGTCTGCATCATGGGTGTCACGGTTGGCGCAGACTTGATCTGGCTGATGTCGCGATCGTGCTGCTGTTGCTGAGAGATCGCGAGACCAGTTTTCAGACCTGTGCTCTCGGCAGCAAAGGGCGTGCGTGTGGCGGTCAGATCGGTTGCAGGCACCGCAATGGCAGACGCGCGGCGTGACAATGGTGGTGTTGCGTGCACGTCTGATGCTGTGCAAGCGACGCGCGGTGACTTTGCAATGTGCGGCGTTGTAGCAGGCGTGGCAACAAACCGGACAGCTTGCGGCGTGGCGTGCAGCCGTGGCTGTGCAATGGCAGCAGCAATGCGGCAATGTCTTTGGTCATTATCTGAACACAATATGTCCTTGGCGATCGCACGGCGTTGTTGGATCCTGCCATGGGCCGGAACAGACAATGCGGTTGTCAGCGTTGGCTTGGCCGTGTACATGGCGCCGCTACTGCTGCTGTCAATTCGTGCTCGTTTGCTGAATGCAGACACTGGCGACCTTGGGGCGATGCTCGCTACTTTCTTGATCTTCTTGCATGTCTGCAGACCCTTGGGAGACTTTATCAGAGCGGCTGTCTTGGATGGCGATCCCAGTGGCTCCGCTGCCTGTGCCGCCTGCGTGTCGCACATTGACATTGGTGCAGTGATCCCATGCGTCGTGGGCAGCGTGATGTTGAGGCCAGACGAGCACGCATCGCCATCTAGGCGTCTTAGCGGCAGCAGCGACGAGTCCATGAACCGATGCGAGAGGATCTGTGCAATCTCGACTTCTTGGTCGGATGGCGTGGCTGATGCTGCAATCTGCATTGGCGAATCTGGGCAGCTCATGGCATGGCCGACATGGGCTGTTGCACAAACAACCGTGTCCGTTCTGCTGCCGATCTGTGGCAGAGCAATCCGACCGGCAAAGCAAGACGCTGGCGGGCGAGAGCGTCCGATATGGGATGGCGGCTGCTTCGGGCTGGATGGTTGCCAGAATGGGTACCACGACGCCGCAGTGGCATCCGTTGCCTGTTTTGAATGCGACGGCGATGCTGTTGCTTGCAGCCACACACGAATAGCCCCGAGCAGATCGCTGTTGGTGGTTGCTGCCCATATGGTTGGCGAGTATGGTTCCCAGGACATGTGGTGCGTCCCAAGCGATCGCCACTGGACAAGCACCTGGTCAATGCCATCGAGTGTATCGTCGACGCTCTGGAGCATGGAGGACGATACTGCAATGGCGCCGGTCGAAGCGATACGCACGGCTTGGATGCAGCTGACAGACACGGTCCAGTCTGCCGTGAGAGGAGCAAAGACCAGGCCAGGGGTGCCAGCCAGATACGCGTCGAACCACTGCGGAAAGTGGCGGCGAAGCCAGTCGAGCGGCACAAGCTCAGAGTGGCGGTACGAGCGGCCGCACCAGTGGATCCACACGCAGGTCGGGTCGATGGTTGCTACCGTTGCCGTGGTAGCGGCGGCATGAATGGCAGTGCCAGTCGAGACCGGGCTGATGCCACGGATATCCGAGCCTGCGGCAAACAAGCAACGCGAGCAAGTGAAGCCGAACTTGTCTGTCAGGATGTGCGCCACCTGGCGATAATCGACGATGGCCGTGTCGGATGCAGATGCAGAGACCGTTGGGCAGGTTGGCGTTGATGCTGGGAAACGGCGGGTATAGTCTGCAACGAGGCAATCCATGTGCGCAACGGCGCGGCAGCACATGCATCTGAACCAGACGCTGTCGGTGTTGGCATTGGTGGAAACGCGCGGAGTGTTATCTTGCGCTCCTGCTGCAACTGCTGCTGAAGCTGCTGTTGAAAGGCGATATCCCGAGCCGAGCAAGCACTGCGTGACAACAGAGGGGGCAGCGGCGTGGCGACTGCCGGCGCACAGGAAGCAAACGTTGGGCGATTGCAGCTTGGATGCGTTCGTGCTGGCCAAGCGACAGCAGTCAATGCACGTTGTTGCTCCTGCTGCTGGTAAGGCTGACTGCGTGCGCGCAGAGGTGGACTGCTGGCCGACTTCGAGGCTCGTGTGTGGCGAGGATGCCGATGCATGTATCACAGACATTCTAAGGACGCGCTGGCGAGTTGATGAGCAAGCGGCGTGGAGCGAAGCCGAGCAAGAATCGCAGGCGACGCATTCGTCGCCGCAGCTGTCTGCAGAGGACCCGGCACCGCACTCGATGCAGCGCGGCATGGTTGCTGTCGCCGGTGACTGTGTCTTCATTCGGGCTGTTTGGCAGCCAGTCAACACGGCGGGTGTCCGATAACACAAGGCCGACAGCCGACAGACGCGGCAAATGAGGAACACGCTCGGAGGGGGCGATGACATCACCGCAAACAAACAATACCAAAATTCATGCACGGCGACGGGGCGAGCCGGCCGGCGTGGTGCAGGGACTCGTCCAAGCCGGGCGGACAGAGCTGCGATGGCAGACACCGTCAAGGGCGAGTGGGGGCGTGTGGGGGCGTGCGGGGGCAAGTGGGGGCGTGGCAGGGCGTGCTGCAAAATAGCGTGCGGATCCCACGGCCGACGCAAGCGCGCAAAATGACGCCGATGCCGAGCGTCGAAAAGCGCCGAGCGAGTGACGCCGACGGCGGTTAAAAGCCAGGCGGATTTGTGCCATTCCTTCGCCTGCAACACTAGACAGACCAATGGCACCGACCGAACAAGAGATCCCCGCCAAGGCGGCCAACGAGGTGGCCCACGAGACCGCCGACAAGGCTGCCGACAAGGCCGCCGAGGTGGTCGACGTGGACGCGGAGGCGCCCAAGCTCAAGCCGATCGACGACCCCACGTCCATCGACTTTGTGCGTGTCAAGCTGACGACCACCGAGTTCGTCTCGGTCTACTTTGGGTGCGTAGCCCGTTGCGCCGCCGTTGCGAAGCGGCACCTTTGTCCAGTGCACGTCCCGCCGGTCGGCCGAACAGCGCCGTGGCGGCGTATCTGGATGCTGCCGCCAGTGCTGCTGCTACTTCCACCGGTGCTGCTGCTGCTGCTGCTGCTGCCCTTGGCTGGACACACCCCAGCAGGCCGGCCCCACCACCGTCCCCCGTCTACCGCCCCCCGCCTGCCGTGTGTGCACGCTGACTGACACAATCCCGTGCACGGCGCCATTGCCTTGAACCGGCGGCGCATCGCCGCAATCCAGCATGGCGATGGCGATCCTGCTCGCCTCGCTCGACCAGACCATCGTCTCGACCGCCATCCCCGCCATCATCAAGGACTTCCAGGCCCTCGACCGCATCGCATGGATCGGCACGGGCTACCTCCTCACGTCCACTTCGTTTGCCCCGCTGTACGGCAAGGTGCGTCGCAGCAGCCTGCCGATCACCCTAGCCCGTCAATTGGTGGACTCGGCCGTCTTGGCGCTGACCCTGGTGCTCGTCTGCGTCCTGCCGTGCACAGTTTGCCGACATCTTTGGTCGCAAGTCCAGCTTCCTGTTCGCCATCATTGTCTTCCTTGTCGGCTCCGTCATCTGCGGCATCGCTCCCGTAAGTAGTGTCCCCTTGCCCCTGCCCGAGCTCTTGCTCTTGCCCCTGCGCCTTCATGTGCGTGTTCGTCGAGCCTCGCTCTGCAATATTCGGCCGCTCGTGCGTGTGCACATCGCCTCCGGCTCCGTCGGCAGACGTCGGCAGACGTCGGCGCCTCTGGCCGAACTGTCGCTCCGCGGAAGCAATTTTTGTGGCAATCAGCCGGTCGCGTGACGCTCAAGCACGGGCTTCTGAAACGCGGGCGGCGCTCGTGCCGAGAATCGCCGCTGCTGTTGCTGCTGCTGGCACATGAGCCGAGGAAGATCGACTGACGCTCGCTGTGCATGCCGCTCTCCGCTTGTTATCGCCCATCACCCGCATGCCGTCGCATTCCGCCGCAGTCCATGGACTGGCTGATTGTTGGCCGCGCCATTGCTGGTGTTGGTGGCGGTGGCATCTTTTCGCTCGTCATCATCATCATCTCGGACATTGTCAGCTTCCGCGACCGCGGCAAGTACCAGGGTATCATTGGCGCCGTGTTTGGTAAGCGCACTGCTCCTGCGTGCCCACCTGCGTGCCCTCCTGCCTGCCTGCCCACTCGGCGACGATCCCTCTGATCACCACCCGACACGTGCACGTTCACGGCATTGACACCACACGCCATCCTTGCCAGGTCTGTCGTCGGTCATTGGCCCTCTGGTCGGCGGCGCCTTCACCGACAACCTGTCGTGGCGCTGGTGCTTCTTCATCAACATCCCCGTCGGCATCATCACCATCATCGTCATCGTGTTCCTGCTCAAGTTCCCGCCCACCGAGGGCTCCATCGCCTCCAAGATCAAGCGCATCGACTTCCTCGGCACCTTTGTGATCATCAGCGCCGTCATTGCGCTCCTGATCCCTCTCCAGTACGGTGGTGACAAGTGGGAATGGACCGACGCCAAAACCATTGGCTGTCTCTGCCTGTCGGCCGCGCTCTTCATCGCGTTCATCTTTGTTGAGCTCAAGGTCGCCGCCGAGCCCGTCGTTCCCGGCTCGCTGTTCGAGAACGTATCCGTGTACATGTTCCTGCTCATCTCCTTCTTCATCGGCGGTGCATTCATTGGCCTCATCTACTACCTCCCGTCGTACTTCCAGTCCGTCAACGGCGACTCGGCCACCCAGGCCGGTCTCGAGACCATCCCTCTTGTCGGCGGTGTCGTGCTGCTCTCCATCTTGTCTGGCCAGCTGGTGTCGCGCTACGGCTACTACGTGCCCTTCCTCTACTTTGGCTCCGTCGTCCTCACCCTCGGCATCGCCCTCTGCTCCACCTTCAACCAGTACACGACCCGTGCCCAGCAGGTTGGCTACCTCATCATTGCCGGTTGCGGTCTGGGCTCCATGCTCCAGATCCGTGTCATTGGTATCCAGATGG
>JAHLKH010000285.1:0-24182 GCA_025526915.1 Entophlyctis helioformis | reverse complement strand
TGGCTTGTCTGGCTGCAGCGACGACTTTGGTGTTGCTGGATCTGGACCCAACTCCGCCGAATTCTCATTGGCTGGCTTGATGGGGTGTGTTGCTGGATGTGGATGGAGGGCTGGCTTCTTGGACTATCAGGGCAGACACTGCAAGCGAGGCAGTGTGGCATCGACTGCGACAATGGCCGTGCATGTCTCAGTGTCACGCATCGCCTGCTCAAACGGCTCCACAACAGCGATGATGGGCTGAGAGTGGATGCAAGGACGACTGCGACGCTTGCCAGCAGCCAACACTGCACTTGCATGGTTGATGTGATCACCACACAGCAATCACTGCCAGCCAACCATCCATCCAGTCGGAGTCTGGCAGAGTGTCGGCCATGGACAGACAACAAGAAAAGCATTGATTGGCTGGCTGGTGAGTCAACTCATCGTCGGAGTTTGAGTGAGATTGCCACTTGTGGTTGGACGGCCAGTCTGGCATCCATCGACTGTGCTGCCAGTCGCAGGCGTGCGAGTCGCAGACGTGTGAGTGGTGTGTGGCAGGCAGGCGATCCAAGCATTGGCTGCATGTGAATGGGCTGAAGTGCATGCGCTGGCTGCAAGGACTGCCAATGATGGCATCCGATCAGTCGCAATGGAGCAGATTGTTGAGCCAGTTGCTGTGAGTGCATGTGCCGTGCCATCCGAGTGAGTGGTTGGTGCAGCAGCAGTCCTGGGAGGCCGCTGGAAGAGCAGTCTGGAGAGCAGCCAGACAACAAAGAAGCAGCAGAGCAGCTTTGCATTGTGGTGTGAGGGTTCATTGGGGGATTGATATATCGGATGCTCATGATCGGATGTGATGGGGCGAGACAGAGTGACAGACAGAGTGACAGACAGGCAGACGGCATGCTTAGCCCACTTCATCTCGCGAGCACGACCTTGGCGCCAATGTCGAGCGCAACCTCCATGCCGGCAGTCGGGTACAGCCGCTCTCATGGCGGCGTTGAGCTCGGCGCTGGTGGCTGCCTTGGCGCGCTCCGCCTCGAACGCAACCAGGTAATCGCGCGTGTACCGCACGGCATCCACGCCGACGGCCGCGTCCGGGCTTCATGTGGCCCGGCACAACGACCTTGGGTCCCTGTGCGAGGATACCGTCGAGGATGCCGACCCACACGGCGCGCTGCTCGGGAGTGGGAGTGTCGGCCACCCACACATGCACGCCAGAGAACACCAGCACGCCGCCCACGATGGCGCCGAGGCTCGGCACAGACAGGTAGCGACGGTTGGGGATCGACACGCTGACAATGTCGATGGTCTCGCCGTCGACGGTCAGCGACGTGCCGTCAAAGGCCGTCGGGATCACCACGTCGGCGAGCGTCTGCGGGCCGTTGGTCTTGAGCTGCGGACCCCACACGTCGAGCTTCTTCTGCACGCTGGCGTTGATGGCGGCGATGGTGGCCGACGCCGCAAGCACCTTGGCGTTGGGGAACAGCGTCTTGATGGGCAGCAGGCTGAAGTAGTAGTCCGGGTCGCTCTGGCTGATGTAGATGGTCGTGAGCGTCTTGCCGCTGGCCGTGATGGCGTCGGCGACCGCCTTGCCGTCGCTGAGCGTGAAGCCGCCGTCGATGAGCACGGCCTCGGTCGGGCCGGTGAGGAGGACCGGCGCGCGGAAGAAGCCGTTGGGACCGGCGGGGAACGACTGCAGCGTGATGGTCATTGCTGGCTGTGTGATTGTGGTTGTTGGTGTGGATTGCAGGTGGTGGTTGGCTGTGGAGAGCGGTGGTTTGGAGCAGAGCAGGCAACCGGGCAGCTGCTTTTATATCGCGGTGTCTGCAGTGTCTGTGCCACCAAATCCGTTTTGCCGACACGCACGCAGCCGATTGGCCACAGCAGCCGGCTGGTTGGCTGGCTGGCTGGTTGGTTGGTTGGTTGGCCACAGCAGCCGGTTGGTTGGATGCGAGCAAGTGTCTGCCGTGAGCGGCCACCAGCCACGCAACGCAACAGCCGCTGTGTGGATGCCGGTTGGCTTCCGGTTGGTTGGCTGTCGGCTGGCTGCATGATCCGCATTGCACGAGCAGCAGCAACAGCAACAGTCGTCGGATGGATGTCTGCATGCCTGTCCATGTGAAATCCCCACTCAGCACGCTGTCGGCATATGTTCATGGCCTGTAAAAGGTGCAACTGCTGGTGCTGTTCATTCCATCCCATCCATCATCACGCTGGCAGCCATAACCACTCCAAATCGCAAGCAGGCAGAGCACCAGATCGCCTGGGGTTTAAAACGAGAGTCCACAAGAAAGAAAGGTGGCGAGGGCCGTTTACGAGTAGAGGTCGTCGTCGGCGCCAACCTGCTCCTCGAAGCCGGCACCAGCGGCAGGTGCGCCGCTGGAAGAGCCTGGTGCGCCGCCGGCAGACTCGGGGAACTTGAACGACGAGCCAAAGCCAAGACGCTGCTGGAGGTTCTGTGCAAACATCTCGTACTTGCGAATGTCATTGTCGGACACGGAGCGGCGGGCGTACTTCATGGCCTCCTCAAAGTGTGCCTTGGTGATCTCGGGAACGGGGTCGGTGTCGTCGTCCATAATCTCCTCGCCACGTGTTTCGGCCTCCTTGCGAGCACGCTCCTTGTCCACCTCCTTGCTGATGGACTCGCGAATGGCAAGCTTACACGCACGCTGGCAAATCTCGGTCAAGTCGGCGCCAGAGAAGCCGTGAGTGTTCTTGGCCATGAACGCAAGGTCGACGTCGGGCGAGATGGGCGACTTGCGGAGGGCAGCCTTGAGGATCGAGTAGCGGGATCCCTCGTCGGGGAGGGGGATGTAGATGAGCTGGTCGAGACGGCCGGGGCGGAGAAGCGCACCGTCGATCTGGTCGGGACGGTTGGTGGCTCCGATAACAAACACGTTCTTCTTGGCGTTCATGCCGTCCATCTCAGTGAGGATCTGGTTCAGCACACGGTCGCCGGCACCGCCACCATCGCCACCGCCTCCGCCACCGCGGGCCTTGGCGATCGAGTCGAGCTCGTCAAAGAACATCACACAGGGTGCGGCAGCACGTGCCTTGTCAAAGACGTCGCGGACGTTGGCTTCGGACTCGCCAAACCACATTGTAAGAAGCTCGGGACCCTGGATGCAAGCGCGTTGTTAGGAAGGGTTCCAAGCAGCAAGAGAGGCATGGCAAAGACAGACATACCTTGATCGAGATAAAGTTGGCCTGGCACTCGTTGGCAATGGCCTTGGCAAGGAGCGTCTTGCCACATCCGGGAGGGCCGTAGAAGAGGACACCCTTGCTGGGGTTCATGCCAAACTTGAGGAACTTCTCGGGGTGCTCGACGGGGTACTGCACCGTCTCCTGGAGCTCCTGCTTGACCTTTTCGAGACCGCCAATGTCGTTCCACGACGTGGTGGGCACCTCGACAATGGTCTCGCGCAGGGCAGCCGGGTTGGAGACGCCGAGCGAGTAGCGGAAGTTGTCCATGCTGACGGCGAGCGAGTCGAGGACCTCGGCATCGATCGTCTCCTCGTCAAGGTCAATGAGATCCATCTTCTCACGAATCTGCTGCATGGCGGCCTCGGAGCACAGCGAGGCCATGTCGGAGCCGACGTAGCCGTGGGTCTCCGAGGCGATCTGCTCGAGATCGACGTCTTCGCCGAGCTTCATGTTCTTGGTGTGGATGCGGAGGATCTCAAGACGGCCGGTGGGGTCGGGGATGCCAATGTCGACCTCGCGGTCAAAGCGGCCAAAGCGGCGGAGAGCAGGGTCGATCGAGTTGGGGCGGTTGGTGGCAGCCATAACGACCACGTTGGAGCGGGCCTTGATGCCGTCCATGAGGGTCAGGAGCTGCGACACGACACGGCGCTCAACCTCGCCATTGGTCTAGAGAAGCAATCGCAGAGCAACAGACAGACAGTGTGCGTGTGCGTGTGCGTGCGCGCGTGTCAGCAAGCATGTCGGGTTATGTGGGGCAGAGCGCGGACAGGCTGTAAGAGAGAGCGCCATGCACGCACCTTTTCACGCTTGGGGGCAATCGAGTCAATCTCGTCAATGAAGATGATGGCGGGGCTGTTCTTCTCGGCCTCCTCAAAGGCCTTGCGCAGGTTGCTCTCGGACTCGCCGGCCATCTTGGACATGATCTCGGGGCCGTTGATGAGGAAGAAGAAGGCGCCGGTCTCGTTGGCGACGGCGCGCGCAATCAGCGTCTTGCCGGTGCCGGGAGGGCCAAACATGAGGATGCCGCGGGGCGGCTTGATGCCGATGCTCTTGAAGAGCTGGGGGTGGCGCAGGGGCAGCTCGACCAGCTCGCGGATCTGGGCGAGCTGCTTGCGGACACCGCCAATGTCGTCGTAGCCGACCTGCGACAGGTTCTGCTCCTCCTCCTCGCGCTTGATGGGATCGCCCTCGCAGTGGATGACCGTGTCCTGGGCGACGATGCAGTAGGGGGCGGGGTCGACCTCGACGACCTTGAACTCGACCAGACGCATGGCGCCGCGGACGGTGAAGAGATCGCCCTTGCGCACGGGGCGGTAGGCCTCGAGGAAGTAGGGCTTGAGGTAGATGTCAAAGAGGTTGCCCGTCAGGCCCTCGACGGTGTCGTCGATGGGCAGCACGTGGATGCGCTGGCCGTACTTGATGTCGGTGCAGGGGTGGACCGAGACGACGTCGCCGAGACGCAGACGCAGGTTGGAGCGCACGACCTTGTTGACTCTGATCTTTGTGGGCTCGACCTCGTCGTCGGCGAGCACAATGAGCACCGTGTCGCGGCGCATCTTGCCCTTGAGGATGACGGTGTCGCTGCGTGCGTGCGTGTGTGTGTGCGTGTGTGTGCGTGCGTGTTGGCGAGCGTGGGCAGGTGAATGACCAGGGTGCGTCAGTCTGCGTGCAGTCGTGCGTGCCAGGCAAGGGTTTCTCTCTGGACAACGCCAGGCAGGCAGCCGGCAGCAGCACACTGTGACCAGGGTCTTGCAACGTCGCGCATGCAAGCAGCCAGGCAGGCTGCCAGACTGCCAGCCAGACGGCTGCCTCACACGGCTGTCTCACGGCCGTCTCACACGCCGCTCGGGCTGCATGCCGGCGGCAAAGGAAGCACAGCAGCAAGCGACGAGCGACGAGACAATAGCCGGCAGAATGCATGGCAGATTCATAGAGTGCATAGCAGATACATAGAGTGCATAGAGTGCATAGCAGCAGAATGCACAGCATGAGGCAGCAGCCACTCACCCACGGAACAGCTGCAGCGACTCCATGGTCTGCGTGTTCATGGTGCAGACCGAGTTGTCGTCGTTGGTGGCATCGTCGACAATGAGCTTGTTGGGCGACGCCTTCTTCTTGAGGATGGCGTACGCCGTGTCGTCGGGCTTGTCCTGCGTCAGGTCCGACGGGTTAACGTCACTGCGGGCCGGCCCGTCGAGACAGGCGAGTCAGTCAGCCAGCCAGCCAGCAAGCAAGCAGGCGAGTCGGCAAGGGTGTGTGCGTTGGTCGGCAGCGCCGTGAGGGCCGTGCCAAGATTCAGCCAGCAGAGGGGCCAGGGTCGGGCGTGTCAGTCTCGGCATGCTTGCTGGCAGACAGACAGGCAGACAGATAGGCAGACAGACAGACAGGCAGACAGGCAGGCAGGCAGGCAGGCAGGCAGAGGGCGAGCCACAGAGACAGGCGGCGACGTACGAGAGCTTTCCGGCTGTCATTGGTGGTGTGTTGGAGGGTGGGAGGATGGATTGACGGGAAAGTTGCGCGGTAAATCCCACCAAAGTGAATCTGAGCCAACGGCCAGACAGGAGCCATCGAGAAGCATCGAGAAGGAAACAATCACCGGATCGTGCGTGTGCTCGGTGGGGATCCACCATAGAACAGCAGGCCTGCATATGGTTCCATTCATTCGCGGCCAGGCGAGGGATCAGACAGCAGCAGCGACGGCCGCTCTGACGCTGTCCGGGCAGTGCCATCACCGTCATCGCCATTGCCATTACCATATGCATCGCCATGAACCGGTCGATTGGCGTGCTGGCGCTCGTGTCGCTGCTCCTGGACCGTGGATTCAAGCCAATGCCCAGCACCTCGAGTGTCATTCGGTGCTCGCAACGGCAATGTCAGTTGCTGACACTGCTGCTGTTCAATCGGATCTCTATGCCGTCCGTCAGGACGATCCGCGTTTTCACAAAGCAGATGCACACGGACATCGCCGCCTTCGATGGGTTGGTTTTGGTGCTGCAGTCGTTGCACGGCGACAGGGGTTGGGCCCGTCCACTTGTCGATCGGCAGCATCAGCGTCCGTCTGATCAACTCCATGCACCCAATCGAGCACAGCATATACACGGACACCAGTAGAGACTGGTGGATGTGCCACGGCCCGAGTATGACCATCGGCGCGTAAAAGCCAATAATACTCGCAGCAACGGCGATGAAGCTGCTGCACAGGATAAGAAACACGTACGCCACCTTGAACCCGGCTGGCGCGTCTCGCAGGTCGACCAGCACGTACCGCAGCAGAAACAGCCGCAGTGCAAGATCGCCGAGGGCAACCACGCCTGGCCAGCCGTTGTTGATATAGTAGCTCACGAGCCGCACCTGCCAAGGTAAGAACCGCCGAAAAGTGCCAACGACCGACACGACGCCGACACTCACGACGCCAACCTGTACCCAGGTCACGAGCCCGTTGCTGATGCGCCTGGAAACAAACGGTGCAATGGTACGCAGGAACTCGAGCTGCGACAACGCGAAGAAGGCGACTTGAACCTGGACAAGGATACGGAGAATGATGGAGAGAGGCTCAAAGGCTACGCTCTCTGGCGTGAAAAGCCGGAACAGGCTCGACAGGAGAATGCCCATGACCGGGTAGACCGTGAGGCACGTCACTTGCAGGAACGTGGCGTATCGCGACGCTGGAAGGCCAAAGAGGTCGATAAGACTCACGGTCGAGACCACGAGAATAAACACGGCCAAGGCAATATTGGCAATGAAGAGCGGCCGTGTTGACATGTCTGCTGGTCTGCTGGCACTCTGCTTGGTATCAGTTGCTTGTCGGCGCTGGCGGACAGCTGATGGGCCGCTGGCGGCTGTGAATGGTGTCTGGGACTGCCGTGCTCCTGCTTCCAGCCGAGATAACGCAACGGCACAGGCCTGCCTCGCACACTGAGCTCCCTCTCGTCACGCTGCTACCGAATCGTGATGCAGCTGGATTTCGGTCGAACCGTTTGGTTCGCTTGGCTCAAATGGCAACAGCGCGTCGACAATGGACACGGTTTGATTTTGCGACCAACCGGCAGCCGACTGTTTCGTCGCCTCGCATCCCTGGACGCAGACTCTCGTGACAACGTCTATACAAGAGTGCATCAGGCCTAAAAGCAACAACGTCTTGTTGAAAACGAGCTGTATTTTCTATCGAGCATTCACAGCAGACTCCTGAATCATGGATGCAGCCGGCGTAGGCGACTCGCCACACACACCGCCATCACCACCGCCATCACCACCGCCATCGCCACCACCGTCCATCATCTCACTTGAGTTTGGTGAACGCATGGCCGTATTCATCAGACGCGGCTGCACTGGCGGCTTGAGCTTCTTTGGCGCAGGCTTGGCCACCAACTTTTGGGGCGACCGTCGTGCCGGCCGCACGAGTGACTTGCGCAGCAGTTCCATGCATCCGATAGAGCCCAGCATGAGCACCGAGGTAAGCTCGTTTTTGAACACCTGCCACGTGTTGAGGTCCGACTCGGGTGCCAGAAAAGCGAGGAGAATGGCCGCGACAATGACCAGAAGATTGGCCAGGATGAGGACGGCGTAGACGCCGCGGAAACCCAGAGACACGCCCTTGAGACGCAGCAGCACATAGTAGAGATTGAAGCCCTGCAGGAACACGTCCGATACGCCAATAAGCGCTGGCCAGATGTTGGTAATGGTGCGCGCCAACCTGTAGTATAGCGAGGTTGGCGGAGTGAACAGACGGAATCCGAACGCGACGCAGACCACGCCCATTACGACCACGACTGCCTGCGCACGATCGATCCAGAGTGGAGTGAGGCGTGCAGATATAAACGGCGCCATGGTGCGCAGGAACTCGAGCTGGGCAAGGCCAAACAACGTAAACTCGATGTACACAAGAAGGTACGCCGTTGTGACGATTCCGTGAAATGTCGAGGGCGGCGCCTCTGCCAAGAAGTTGGCGGAAATAAGGATGGGTGTCACTAGGTACATGAAGATGATGGTGGCGCGCAGGTAGCGGCAGTACGGCGTGGACGGCATGCGGATCAGCGTGAGCAAGAACACGGTTGCCGCCATGTAGATGCCACCGCCCAGAGCGAGAACTGTAATGGTCAGAGGCAGCATGGTGTGTGCGCGCGTGCTGGGAGGGAGCCTTGTGGAAAGACGCGATCTGGTGGCGATCTTCTGGCGGTAGTTATCGGATCTGAGGCGAGGCCGTTTCTTGCGGTCTTTCTCCGCTTGCTTGCCAGCAACGATGGCGTCGGCCATGGAAACGACAGCTGTAGCCACAACCACGGCCACGACCACGAACACCAGCAGCAACGACCACCCGCTGTTTGGCGCTCTGTGCGACGCCTGCCGCACCGGCGACCTCGAGCGCGTGCGCACGCTGACGCAGGCCGACCTGGTGCCGGTCAACACCCGCGACGCCTGGGACTCGGTCCCACTTTTCTACGCCGCGCTGTGCGGCCACGTCGCCGTGGTGCGCTTCCTGCTCACCGAGGCCGGCGCCGTGTGCGACCCGCACACGTTCGAGGGCGAGCGGTGTCTCTACGGCGCCCTCACGCAGGAGATCCGCTCGCTGCTGCGGGCCCACCGCTTCTCCAAGGCCGTCGACCCGGGCGCCGAGTTTGGCGGCTTCATGCACCGTCTGTGGGCCGCGCCGGCCGACGCTGCCGCGGACTTCAGCTTCCGGCTGCGGCGGCCGGCGAGCGTGCGCGATGTCGACGTGGCGCAGGCGGCAGGCACAGCTGCGAGAGACGCCGTGCTCGGGTACCCGAATGCGACGCTCGATCCCGACAACGCCGACTTTGTGCTCGTGTGGGTCCACCGGCCGGTGCTGGCGGCGCGGTCGCCGTACTTTGCCCAGCAGCTGGCGGGCCGGTGGTTCGGCCGGAACACGGTGCAGGTCTCGAACAAGGTCGTCACGCTCGACATCCTGAACGCCGTGCTGCTGTTCCTGTACACGGGCCAGATGGCGCGCAGCGTGCAGCCGGACGAATGGGCCAACTGGCGCTTTGTGGCGAGCCTGTGGCGCGTCGGTGCGCTTGTGCACGCCATCGACCGCCTGATCGAGGCAGAGGGCACCGTGGGCGGCAAGGGCAAGGGCGGCAAGGCGGTCATGACGCGCGACATCAAGCCCGTCCAGACCGACCTGCTGGCGCTTGTCGACGCGCTGCTGGCTGCGGCGTCGCTTGAACTCGGGCTGCCATCCGGCGATGCAGCCAACAGCAGCAGCAGCAATGACAGTGCCGCGACGGCGGCTGAACCTTCGCATCCAGCCGATCCGGCATCGCAGGATCACAGCAACTTGCAGCAGCAGCCATCTGCCAGCGCCGACGCCGACGCCGACGCCGACGCCGAGTCAAGGCGGCTGTCTCGGCACACGCTGCTCGCAGCCGCACAGCCAGACATTCTGATCTGCGTCGACACGGTTGTATTTCCATGCCACAAGGCGTTTCTGCTGCGCAGCGAATACTTTGCAGTCATGATGTCTGGCCGCTTTGCCGACTTGGCTGCCTCGCCCTCTTCCCAATCCACGTCCCCGTCTGCAACCGCACACTCCAAGACGCCACATGCGGCACCCGGCCCACCACGGCCGCCTGTCATAGCCGCGGTGACTGCGTGGCAGGACGCGTGGTCGTCCCTGCCGTCGCTGCATCTGCGGTCCATCGAATCGCCGCCCGTCTTTGCATGCGTTCTCGAGTATCTCTACAAAGTATACACACCGCCCCCATGCCCTCGCCATTCCCCTCCACACACACGCGCGTGCATCCCTGCTGACCCTGTGCACCCAAGGACGATATCGCGTCGACAGTGACGCCAGAGATTGCCCGCGACCTGCTGCTCGCCGCCGACCTCCTCCTCCTCGACCGCCTCAAAACCGCCGTCGTGCTCTACATCACAACCACACCGGCCATCCTGCCGTCGCCGCCATCGCCGCCGCTCCTCGACCCGTACGACCTCATGCGCACCGCATGGGCCCTCAACCTCCCGCGTCTCGAGAACCACGTGTCGCAGTACTTTGCCCGCTGCCTGTCGACCGACATGGTCGACTCGCCCGAGTTCCTGGACCTCGTCACCGAGAGCGCGCAGAGCATCCGCGCGCGACAAGAGACCGACACCGTTGTCCTGATCGACGATCTCCGCTTCTGGATCGGCCGCACGGTCGGCGTCACGGATGCTGGCGGCACCATGCTGACCGGCAGCGGCAGCGAGTGGGCAGTCAAAATCGCCGTCTACGACTCGAAAATGGCGCTCCTTGAGCGCGCGCTCGAGACGCTCGGCATGGACATATAAAAGTGCGCGTGTATGGATGTGTATGGATGTGTATGGATGTGTGTGTGGATGCATGCCTGTCAGTACAGAACCGCGCCAAACATTTATTGCTCTCGTTGTGGAGTGGCTGTGGAGTGTTTGTGGTGTGGAGGCTTGCTGCATGGACGGCCGCACACCGTCGACACGCATCAGCTGCCCGGTGTGTCCAGCATCGAAATGTCAAGGTCGGGCAGTTCCGTCTGCGAGTTGGTCAAGTCGTCAAACAACTCCATGTCCACGTTCATGTCCATGTTCGTGGCATGGGAATGCTCGGCGGCAAGCGCAGACGGAATGGCAGGCTGTTGTGCCGTGCTGGGGATGGGATCGGTTGCCGGTGGAGAAGCAGCCGCCATCGCGTCGGGCGTTTGCGGTATCAGCGGCGACGACAGTAGGCTGATGGGCTCGGCCTGGCCAGACAACGGCGATTGACGAGCAGGCTGACCAGGCGTCAGAGATGCAGTGTCGACTTCGGTTGGCACAGACGCAGACGCAGACACAATGTCGACTTCGGTTGGCGCAGGTGCTGGTGCCGGTGCTGGTGCTGGCGCAGACTCGGACACGACCGGCATGGCAGGCACATCATTGCGCGTGCTGTCCTCATCGCCGCTTGGAATCTCCTCAATCGTGGCGACATTGACTTGAACGCGATCGTGGTCATCACGAGGAGACTGTTCTTGGTCAGCCGCAGGGTCGTCATCATTCTCCTCAAGGATAATTTCGACGCCGCGGCTCTTGCTGCTCGGCGCAAACAGGTTGCCGGTGAACATGGCTGGCGAGGCATAGAGATGGCTCAGGTCGGCACTGCTTCGGGCTGCCGACACGTACGCGGACGAGTCGGACACGCGCGGCATCAGGTTCTTCAGGGGCCGTCCTGGCCGGGTTGGCGACGACTTGGCTGGCTTGGCGGCAGGCTTGCCAGGGATAGTTGGCGTGCCCGACGTAGCGGGTGGCGGCGACGACTTGTCCTTGCTCTTGCCGTCTGCAAAACTCGGCTGGGGCGTAGGCAGAACTTGGCTTGAACGACGATACGATGTTTTCACAAACAGGTTCTCAAACGATGGATCCGCTGCACCAGCATGTCAGTTGTCGTGCATCGGGCACTCGACGGGCCGGTTACTACTGATAGGCACGACATACCTAGCATTTGGGTCACTGCCGTATCGTCGCGTGCCCGTTTCGTCCCCGTCTCGGCTTGGGGAAGACTGTCACCAACGCGCTTGGGCGGAACCGAAGAGCGATCAGACGGCTGGCTGCTGCGCGATGATGATCCATCAAGCGCGAGAGAAGTGTCGAACATTTGGAACGAGACAGACTTGGAGCGCGGCGCTGGCGCAGTGGACGGCGGCAATGCCTTTGCAGCTGGCGCGCGAGACTCGGCCGTAAGCTTTTCAATCACAGGCCGCGACGCCGTGCCGGATGGAGCCAACTTTGCGACTCCCGGCGCGACACTGGCTGCAGCAGCTGGTGCCGGAGGCGGCGCTTTGGCAGGCGGTGGGGGCAACACAGTCAACGATGCCCGTTTGGCTGGCGGCACAGTCTTGGCTGGCGGCCGATTGAGCTGCTCCAAGTACGCGCGCTCCAGGCCGTCAAGCACGAGATGCATCACTTCCGACGACACTTTGCCAAACTGCTTCCATGTGAGGTTGGACTCTGTGCCTGCACAACCAATCTGTCAGCGTTGCGTTCATGTGCTGTCCAACACTCGGACTCGCGCGGCTTACCCCAAGAGATTATCGGGATCTCGGGCTCGGCTCTCGTGTCCTTGCTTCTCCTGCTACCGACGGCAGAGTCCACAACGGGCTTGCCGATGGCATAAATGGATGGGCCCATAATGTCGCATTTCTGGCGTGTGCATTCCGGTCAGCAAGATGCACGGCCGTACACTTTGAGCGACATGGCATGCAGACCTTGGCAAGACCGAGCTGTGAATCTAACGCAGACACTGACTGCTTGACATAAAAGTCGAGCAAAACAGCGTGTACGAGCTTCTTTTGAAGAGTCACTGCAGCCAGAGGCAGGTTTGTTTAGCAGTGTGCATGCCGGCACCGTGGGCATCCAGCGCACGAGTTACCATTTGCATCGATGCATGCCATGAGCGCCGTCGCGGGGAAATCAATGCCAATGAATACGACGCCCTTGGCAGCGATGGACGGCCTGGTCAGCCATGAATGTGCGCTGTCAGCCAAAGGCGCCATCAACATCACAGCGGTTGGCATGGCAACTTACAGCTCCTCCATGGCTTTGCGGATCTCGGTATCCACATAGATGTCGCGCATCTTGGACGGATACACAAAGATGGACAGCCAGTGTCAGCAGGGCAAGACAGCAGCAGCCGGCGCACGCGACCAAACATACATAGCTCTCCTTGGACACGCCTCGGGTGTAGGGCATCTGGATATCCATGACAGCGTAGCCATCGTCGACGAGCATGCCCACAAACTTTCGAAGGGGCTCGATCTGCACACACTGTCAGAAACAGTGTCCACAAGCGCAAAACAGCCAGGTTTGCACATACATCGGCTTCGGTGACACCCGCCTTGCCGTACCTAGACCAAAAACAAAGAGGATTGCCAATCCTCGTTAGCTCCCCATGCTGGTGGCATGCAAAGTACTTTACATTCGTGCAAACATACTGTTGACGAAGCCTGCCATACAAAGCGCACCAGTCAGATCATTGAACACGGTCTGGTGTCATGCCAAGCAGCCTCCTTACGTTGTGTATGCAACAATAAACAACAGCCCCGGATGCGTCTTGAAGTTTGACCTGCCATGACCGTCAGTCTCGGCAATCTTAGAGCCACAAGACATAACCGCGACGCATCACGCCAACATACGTGGTATGAATGGCAGAATCGTATCCAGAGGGCGTCATGGTCAGACCGATTTCCTGGCCCCACGTCTTGTCGCTGACAGCAGCAGACTTGCGTTTTGAAGGCGACAGCGATGATGCACGAGGTAGCTGGCGCGATGGCTGTGCAGAAGACTTTGTGGGTGACGCATGCTTGGCAGAGGCCGACTTGAGCGAGGGCTGTGTAGACGAGGTTGATGCCGATACCGACTGCGAGGCAGCTGCAGGTGCGTGTGCTGCTGGGATGGACGTGAGGCCCTTGGCCATCTCGTGTTGGCGAGACAGAGCCGGAAAGTCGTGCGATAAGGGCTGCATGTCTGTCTTGGCCACATGGGCTGCTGCTGCTGCTGCTGCTGAAGCCACAGTCTCGGAACCGGCAAAGAGTGGGATCGGTAATGCCGGCAGTGCTGGAAGACTAGGAGGCTGGGCTGCATCCCTGGCTGCGGTGGAGCCATGCGGCTCTTCGGCTTGGCCGTCTTGATAAAAGCATGTCCAGTATTTGCTGTGGGCTTCCTTGACATCGCGGATAGTCCTGAGTGCGTAAAATTGAGGACGGCCAAGCTCGATCGCGTTGGGCGGCATTCCAAGCAGTACGCTGGTGCACGCTGTCACGCACGCCTTGACGACAGGAATGTGGTATCCACCCTGCAGGTTGTCGCACAGCAACCGAGTCAGTCAGAGAGTGGGGGAGACGGGAAGGTGGGCGACGTGTCCGTATCCAACTCACCTCGAGAACAAGGACGACGCGGCCATTTGCAAGCGACTTGAGCATGTGGGTCATGTGCGCAAAGCAGGTTGGAGTGATGTGGCACTCGCCAATGGGATCGCCCTCTGCGGCATCAAAGCCAGCCGACACAATCACAAGATCGGGCTGGAACTCGTAGCCGACGGGCATGACAATGTCCTGAAAGGCGCGGATGTAGTCTGCGTCGCACATCCCGGGAGACACCCAAGGGATGTTGATGTTTCTGTGATTGCACATGGCAGCGTGAGTCGCATGTCTCAAAGAGCGGCACCCAGTCGGCACACGCACCGGCCTCTGGCATCCGGGCCGCCAGTAAAGTCGACGCCGGCGTCCCTCTGGTGAGGGAAAAAGCCGCCGCCCTGGAAGCGGTGGATCGACACAAAGAGCACATTGGGGTCGTTGTAAAAGTGTTTTCTGCGTGCCGTTGCCGTGGTGGATGTCCCAGTCGACAATCATGATGCGCTGCACGCCAAACACGGTCTGCATGCGCCGTGCAGCCACAGCGACGTTGTTGTAGATGCAGAAGCCCATGACGAGATCCTCCTCGGCATGGTGTCCGGGAGGCCGCACGAGCGCGATGGCGTTGGAGACTTGGTTGGCCCAAACGGCCTCGCAGGCGGCAATCGCACCGCCGCAGGATATCTTGGCAGCATGCGGTGTGGCGTTGCACAGGTAGGTGTCGTTGAGCTCCTCTTCAAAGCGGTCGAGTTGGGCGTTGGTCATGGTCGAAATGCCGTCGACGCTCGACAGGTGCGAGTCCGAGTGGACCAGCCCGAGATCCGACACGTCTGCCATGCGTGTGGGCAGCCGGTAGAGATGCTCGAGGAGGCCAGCGTCTTTGATGGCGCTAAACGACTCCGACACTCGGACCGGCTGCTCAAAGTGCTGCTCGTCGAACTCGGCGTGGGTCTGTGCGGAGTCGTTCATGTTGAGCATGTCCGAACGCGACAGAGCAGGCGGCAGCTCGGCGGCTCGGCCGGCTGGCTTGGCACGGCGCAAGGCGTGCCGCAGCATCTCGGTGTCGTAGTACAGGCCGGTGGTGCGCTTTGTGAGCGGCGGCTTGGGCAGAACGTAGCTGGTGTCCACGACAACAGCCGGCAGCTCAAGCCCGCCTGCATCGGCATCTTCGTCTGCGTATGCGTCTGCGTATGCGTTGCTGAACGTCGTCGCAGACGGCATGCGAGAGACAGCGCTGCTCGCACGACCACCACGGCCACCACCACCGCGGCCACGGGCACCACCACCACCACCACCACGGCCAGCACGGCCACGACCGCGGGCTTGGGCAGCAGACGGAGGAGCGCTGCCCTGCTCCAGCATCATCTCTTCCTCCAGCTCGTCGTCCGACAGATGTAAGAGGCCGTTGCCGCCCGGCAGCCGTGCGGCCTTGGCAGGTGCTCTGTAGCGACGGGCTCTGGTGGTGGCGGCCACGTCGGACAGCCGCAGCGAGAGGCCGCCGCCGTCCAGGTGGTCGCCGTCCAAGTAGTCGCCGTCGTCGGACACGTCGCTGACCTGCATCTGGGCTCGACCCGAGTTGCGAGGAAAGCGTGGCGATCACGGATCTGGAGCATTCTGACAGGCGGGCGGGCGGGCAGACTCCGACGGCAGGCGGCCGAGTGCGTCGCGCTAAACGTGCCCGACGTGCGTCGCTGCGACCCACTCTGCCCCGTCCCCGCAAACGTCCAACTGCCCGGCTGCTCCAACCGACACCGACACCTGCACGCGCATCGCCCGCCCGCCTGTCAGCATGCTCCCGCCCACTCGCGCAGACCGCGACCGCGACCGTGACCAACAAGACCACCACCAACAAGACCACCACCAACAAGACCACCACCAGCCCGCAGCTCCGACCCATCCGGCAGCAGAGACGGCGCGCCAGGCAGCACGGTTGCTGCGTGCCCGTTTGACATCCGCGCTGCGCAGAGCCGAGCGTGGCCCGTCACGCCCGCCGCCGCAGCACCTTCCCGGCCCTCTGGACGCTGCAGCAGCCACAGCCAGCCGCACACGGCACGCCCAAGGTCTGTCTGCCTGTCCGTCTGCCTAGCCGCTCTGTCCATCTGCTGCTCTGCCTATCTGTCTGTGTGTTGCTCCACCTTGCCATCGCCGCCTTCCCTTCCCCTCCCCTGCCCAGTGCTTGAGTTCCCAGCGCCGCAGCGCGCGCGGCGTGTTGCGTGCCACGCGTCTGGTCGCGTCATCCGCGACTCATGCACGTGCCCCGACAACGCAGCCCCCTGGCATGCGCGGAAGTCGAACAAGTCGCAGAAGTGGTAGAAGACAAAGAAGACGTTCGACGGGCGTCAAGGGGCTCAAGCACACGTCTGCCCCGCTGTACTGCATCGCACCGCACCGCATCGCATCACTCAACCCTCGCTGACACTCGCTGACACGCTCTGGCCTCTGTAGGCGCATCCGCCAGGCACTCGCGCGCCTCGCTCCAGTCCGTTTTCCCGCTCGCATTCCCGTCCGTGCTCCCGTCTGCGCTACCTTCTGCATCCCCGTTCCCGCCCGCTGCCGACGGCTCAACGCTCGGGCCCGCAGACGGCGGCCGCGCAGATTCGCCGCCTGTGCCGAGTCGCGCCACCAGCGCCACCAGCGCCGACTGCCTGCCGATGCCGATGCCGCCCACCGTGCCGATGCCGCCCACCGTGCCGATGCCGATGCCGATGCCGATGCCGATGCCGCCGGCTGCCGAGTGGGCAGCACCCGCACTGCCGCCCGTGCCTGCGCCGTCTGACCGCGTCTTCCAGCTGCCGCCCATCTGCGCCGGCCGCCGCGGCAGCGTGCCGACGCTGCATTCAAGGCCGATGCTGCCGCCGCTGTGCCTGGACCAGATGCGGCCGCGCCGCCACAGCCACACGCCTGCGCCGCCGCCGTCGATGCTCTCTCCGGGGCTTCTGTCGCCAGTGCCGCAGCCATTACAGTCATACCAGCCACTGCAACAGCCACACCAGCCACTGCAGCCACACCAGTCACACCAGCCACTGCAGCCGCTCCTCAAGCCGGCCGACCACCGTCCAGACGCGCACGCGCTGCTCCCCAGACCGCAGACCAACGGCAGCAGGTCCAGCTCGCTCCTGATGCCGCATCTGCCGTGGGTCGCGTGCAGCCTGCTGCCGCCTCACAGCAAGACGCTTGCCGCGATCCCCAGCATCCTGTCGCCGTCGCCGTCCGTGTCGCCGCTCCTGCCCGCCGCCAAAGGCAGACGCCCATCGCCGCCCCGTCAGCCGGACAGCTCAGTGGACGCGCTCGCATCCTCGGCTAGCGCGCTGCCATTGCACGCCGAGTCTGCTCCCCTGGCACGGACAGACGCGGACGTGGGCAACGCCTTGCTGCTCATGTCGCTGCGCGATGCGCGCCAGCAGTGACAAGCCTGCGAATGCTCGCTCTCTCCCGCGTCCCTTTCTGTGCATTCCACTCCAGCCCCTCGCGCCCCCATACATGCATACACTCATACTGCCTTGCCTCTTCTATGCCAGATTCCTGCCACTCGCTTCCTCCCGCCTCTACCCATAAACCAACTGCTTCCTGTTCTGCTCACAAGCAACCGATCACGCAACCAAGTGTGTCCCTCGTGCCGGCGCCACCATTTTCGAGTTGTGCAGATCGTGCTGAACGTGTTCAACCCACAGCGCTCTTTCCAAGCATTCCACAACGACAAGAATATCTGGCGGCACAAGCGCCACCAACTCAGACACCCTCGTCGTGCCTTCGCCCTGGCCCTCGCCCCGGCCGCTGCTCTGGCTGCTCCGGTCTCTCTCTCACGCACTCGCAGCGGTCCAACAAGCTTCCAGCCGCCAGACGCGAGACGCCAGACGCCAGACGCCAGACGCCAGACGCCAGACGCCAGCCAGCCGGCCCAAGTGGGTCGAGCCAACGGCGGAGGTTGCTGCTCCGTTCCGCCGGCCTCTGTTGCGAGCTTGAACCAGGGGGTAAGAAGACTCTCAATGCCTGCAAGCGAGTGCTGACCTGCCCATCCACCATTGCCTTTTGTCCGCGTCTCGGTCGTGACCCGACCCGCACCGACCGCCCACAGCCAGCGCGACAAGCTCCGCAGTGTCGTCGTTGTCGCTCGCTCGCTCGCTCGCAATTGCGGCGAATCACCGGGCGGGAATCATGTCTGGCTTCGCCCGACCCTTGCAGGCAGGCAGGCCGTCAGTCTGCCTCTCCAACCCGCCGACGGGTCCACGGCTGTCTGCTCGGCTGTGTGCCCACGACGGTCGTGTCGACGGGTACCTCCCCAGTCCAGACCTCCACAGACCAGACACGGCTGCGCGGTATTCAATACCACTCACGCTACCACCGTTGGTCTCTGCTCGGCCGGCCGGTAAGTGCTGCTTCCTGTTGGCCGCAGTGTCCCAAAGAGCATCCCGCCGCTAACGCCGACCCCGACACGGCCATTGCCGCCTGTGCCGATGCAGATGCCGAGTTGCCAACGCGCTGGGTCGCTTCACCCATGCAGATGAGCGCGAGACGCTCCAGTCTGTCTTGCGGTCGAGGCGGCTGCGGTGGTTCAAGCGAGACCACAGCAGCTGGAAAGGCCAAGAAAGTGGCCAATCGCCAAACCAGCAGCACCAAAGCAGCGCAAAGCTGCAGGGCTTGCGATCATTCTCTCCACTCTCTCCACCTCTCCACTCTCTCCACCCTCTGCGTTCGCCCTACTATCCAACGTTTATCCATAGTATTTCGCCGTGCAACGCCATGACGCTCAAACAGTGACTGGATCTGTGAACGGCCAGTTGCTGTCTGCGCATCATGGCGATGCCGATTCCTCCGCATCTCCCCAATTGCTTCGGCTTTGCTGGCTCGCTGTCTCTGCATGCACGCTCGCTCGCCTGTACTCGAGACAAACGCAGCCATGCAGACCAGAGCCGCCGATCTGCATCCCAATTCATTTTTGTTCCACGCGGGCTTGCAAAGCAGACGTGGATAAGGACCGGCTGCTCCTTTGCATCACCGCAGTGGCGAGACTATTGTTTGCAGATCTGCATCTCTCCACCGTGCTCTCTCGATCGCGCTCTTTCCACCGTGCTCTCTTCACCACACTCTTTCCACCGCGCTCTCTCGATCGCGCTCTCTCCCCACTGCCCTCTCTCCACCGCATCGTCATCCTAACAGCTGGATGTTTCAACGACAGGGATCTGCATTCGGCCACAACCGTCCCCCACAAACAGCTGCTTTCCACCAGCTGCTCTCCACAATCTCCGATCACGACGCGCATGGTTGCTTGCAGGCGTGGGAGTGCGGGCCGATTTGACGCGAGCCTCCTGCCATTGCCGAGCATTTCATCTGCAATCCACGCGCGGACGTCACGTCACGTCCAGCCACACCACGGCCACGCGCCTCTCAACGTCCTGCTCTCCCTGCCCTCCACGGCCGCCAGACCCACGCCACCGGAATCAACAACTCCTGACGCAGCAAATCGGAATTGGCCATGAGCAGCACGACAGCCAACTCCGCCTGCTGCCTATCCATGCGTCGCTTATTCGGCCCCACCAATGCTCTCGACACAACGGCTTGTGCGAGACGGGCATGCGAAAGTGCTTGGATATTGGCAACTGCCAGTTGACAGGCAGAGAAGCCGACGTATAAGCACCACGGCAGAGAAGCAACTGCTTCGAGAGCCGACCTGCACGAGCAGAATACTCGCCGTGGCGCTGGGTCGAGACGCCACAGATGCCACAGATACGCCAGAAGCCGCCGACGTCCAATGCGCATCCACCAGCAAGCGACGAGCGACACGAGCGACACGAGCAACAACGGCGAGCGGGACGGGCCGCAGTCTACACAGGCCGACTGCCGCTTCTGTCCTGACGGCCATGGCCAAGATGGACACGACAGACGGCCGCTGCATGCGTACCGACTCGCCCCACCAATGCTGCGCTGCTCCTGCGCTGCTCCTGCCCAAGCAGAGCTCCGCCGTTGCTTCTGAAAATGCCGTTCTCACGCCCTCACGCCCTCGCGCATTCAGCCCTCACGCATTCACGCACCAACGCATCGAGCAGCGCTCTCTGGTCGAGCTGTTTGGCTGCTCTCACGGCCTGCATCTGCAGCAGCAGCAGCAGTAGCAGCAGTGTCTTGCGGCGGTGCTGCTCCAGTATGCGCTGCCAGACGCACGCATATCTGCCTGCGTGACCGTGAGCAGCTCCAAAAGCATGGGCCCGGCCTGCCTGCTCCCAATTCTTGGCTCGGCAGCAGCAGCAGCCAATACAGCGAGCCAGAATATTGGCACGACGACGGAATTGGAAAACACCTCTCGAGACGCCAGTCAACGGCGCACCCGCCAAACAGCACGGCCCAGACCCAGATACTCAGAGTGGGATGCCATATCCACCGTGTCTATCGCCTGGCGTCGACCTAGACTTGCGGTCTCTGCATTTCCCGCATCGAGCGAGTAGAGAGCGTGTAGGGCCTGTCAGCCAGCTCTCCGACGCGCCAGACGCCTCACAGACGCCTCTCACATGTGGAGACATACGTGGTGACAAACGTGGAGACAAAGGCAAACGCCAGGGGCAAAGAGCAGCCGGCATGAGATGAGATGTGATGAAACGAATGGGATGTGATGTAATGAATGCGTTGTAATGTGACGTTATACAACGTGTTTAGATGCGACGTCATTTGTTTAAACGGCCATACCCGCCGCGTTTGTACGCCTCGCAGCGTGACGACACGTTTATACTGTACCAGACGCGGCAATATGCATCGCACGCCTTGGCAGACGTCCGGGAGAAGGCGTCTGCTGCTGAATACATTGGATCCACGCGAGATCCGTGTCTTGCCTTGATCCGCCTAACATGATCGCTGTGATTGCTGTGATCGTGCTGGCCGTGCTGGCCGTGATGGTGGCCTTTTGTGAGTACTGCGTGAACATGCCATCGTCGCCCGAACCTAGCAAGCATGTGAATGTGGCATGTCATGCTGCACCAAGACCAGCTTGATAAAGTGCTAGTGGGCACAGTCTGTTGAGCAAATGGGACCTGTGAGAGCCATGGGAGTGTAAAGGCCGTCTGAGAAGCAAACAGAATCCAAATGGTTCATTCAACAGACTAAGCGAACATGCTGGCAAGATAACCGTCAAAGTCCGGCTCGCCATCGTGTTCAGTATAGATGGTCATGGCAGCACGCTGCTCGGCCGACAGCGATCCGGCGAGAAGACGCGCAATGTTGTCGTCGGCAGCAGCTGCCATGGCGTGGCGTGTGAAGCCCTCGGTGCGGTTGGCAAGTAACCATTGCACGACATGCAGATGTCCATTTCCTGCTGCTGCATCAATGGCGTTCGTCGTGCATCCTTCCGCTCGATGCTCATGCAGCCATTCCACGACATCCAGCTGTCCATTTCCTGCTGCTGCGTCAATGGCGTTCGTCGTGCATCCTTCCGTCCGGTGCTCGTGCAGCAACTTCAGGACATCCAGATGTCCCATTTCCGCTGCCTTATCCATAGCCCAAGTCGTGCATCCTTCCGTCCGATGTTCGTGAAGCCACTTGACCGCATCGAGGTGGCCGTTCGTGGCTGCCCAGTTCATCGCCCAAGTCGTGCATCCCTCTGTCCGGTGCTCTTGCAGCCACTGCAGGACATGCAAATGTCCACCAAAAGCAGCATTGTCCATCGCCTTGGCCGTGTACCCCTCCGTACGGTGCTCGTGCAGCCACTTGACCGTGTCCAAATGGCCACCCTCTGCTGCACTGTCCATGGCTTTGGATGTCGCTCTTGCACCTCTGGCCGACAGCAGCTTGATGACGCCGAGCGACCCATACTGTGCCGCAGCATCAATACGGCTTGATAAACCATAGTCGTCAATATCGTCGGCCATCTCCAGCGGGACGAGCTTCTTGTCGAGCATGTACTCGAGAAACGCCGCGTGATCGCCTTCGACGGCAACCCTGGCGAGGTAATCGTGCGGCAGGGGCGGAAGGCAGTCGAGCCACATGTGCCGCATGGGGATCGAGCACATCCCATCGCGGATATCGATGTAAGCGTCGTAGAATGGATTGTCGGGCATGACGTATAGGGGAAAGCGTGCCCACAGCCGATGGTACATGCTGCGGCTGCTGACGTGCACAAAGTCCTTGACAAGCAGATCGGCGTATGGCAGCAGGCTCAGATCCCCCTGCCAGTCTATCTTGAAGGCATCGACCCACAGCGCTCGCTTGTCGTCGTCGTCCATATTGGCGACATTGAGATGACCGCACAGCAGCTGCGTGAGCGGGCCAGCGTGCCGCAGGATCTTGGCTTGCAGCTCGTGCAGATACAGCGTCCACCAGTCGGTTGCCTTGATGGCGGGATGGCTGTGGCTGTTGCTGCGGCTGCTCGACAGGCGGCTGTTGGTGCAGTGACAGTGGCAGGAGACGCACAAAAGCAGAGAAGCGAGGCACGAGGTCTGTGCGGCCAGCAGCCACCGTGTCGTGCAGCGTCTGGCTGTCGACGGCGTCGCTGCTGCTGCTGCTGCTACTGCTGCTGCTGCCCAGTCGCCTGTCGTCTGCATCGCCGCTCGCTGGCATCACTTGGCTCATTGTGGCTGATCTGAGATGCGATGCGATGCCGAGATGTGCGACAAGCGAGCATCGTTCCGTGTGTCTGATGGTGATGCTGGTGCACAGTGCACTTGCTGCCTTGACGAGTCGCACACTGCCATGCATGCTGCAGTGTCGCACAGCCCCTATGCACTGATACGCAGCCATACAGCAACAACGACACACATGGCAAGCATGGCAAGAGCGACAGCAGCAACACGGCCATGCACACAGATCCGCCAACAGTAGCCATGAGATCGAATGAGCCAGTGGCGGCAACAGCTGCCATGCTGCGTCTGCGATGGATCACCCCAGAAAGGCTCCACTCTCACCGTCTGCAGTGTCGCCGGTGACCATCAAACGCCTGCCGTCACGCACAGACCTGCAAGACGACGCAGCTCTGTTGGACAAGTTCATGGCCCGTCACGCCTTTCTATACAAGTAATACAGCAGGACCCAATAAACGCATTGCATGCAAGTCCCCTGTCTCAAGTTCAACCACCGAATCTCGCGAAATCTGAGTTGCCTCAACGCGACCAATCTGCAGCGCCATCATGCTCAGTCTGCCGTATTCTCGCTTCTTGCAGCGCTCGCCCCAGCAGCAACAGCAGCAGCAGCAGCAGCAGCAGAAACAGCCAGCATCACTGCCGACCAAGACTGCCCTGGCACCCTCGGTCCATGCGTCTGGCCAAATTGCATCGCTGACAACGAGCAAGCCCGTCAAGCAAGGCTGGGTGCTCAAGAAAGCCGGATCCGGTCTCTTTGCGCACTGGCGCCAAAAGTACCTCGTGCTCAGTCTGGACACAAACACCTCGCGGCAAGCGTCGGTCTCGCCAGCCTCAGCGACGGCCGGGCCTGCATATGTCCTGAGCATCTACGACGACCGCGACCTGTCCAAGCCGCCCAAACACGAGATTGTTGTGGCTGGCATGCGGGTTGATACTGGCGATGGTGTCAACACAAAGACCGGCGCGTCTGCCAGCGGGTTCTCTGGCCTGCGCAAGGGCACCGTTCCGTTTGTGCTGTTCTCCAACAAACGCAAGGTGAGCAACGCTACTGGCATGGTCTGCCTCGAATGCACAGCCGCTCGCTGTCTTGCCTGCCCACTCACTCTGTCATGCCGTCGGCGCGGGCTGGCTGCGTTGCAGTTCCACCTGGCGGCCCAGACGCAAACAGACCGCGAGGAATGGCTACAGGCTCTTGCAAAGCCAAAGGCGGCAGGCAGCGCGGGCCAACATCGCGCTCCCACAACAGCAACAACGCGACCAACAACAACAACAACAACAACAGCGGCCATCAACGCGCGTCCACGTCCACGACGCAGCACATGGGCGGCGGGGGTCTTGCCCGGTCACTATCCCGCCACTCAGCGATGCGCGTGGGCGGCAATGGGGCATACCAAGACGAAGACGCCAAGTCCATGTACTCTGTCGCCGACTCGGAGTACTATGACGACGAGCTGGACGAGGGCGACGATGGCTTCAATGACGAAGACGAGGGCGACCATGACGATGATGATGCCATGTCCGTCGTGTCGACCGTTTCTCGCGTGTCGACTCATGCGCATGTCGCTGGCACGGATGACGACAACCACAG
>JAHLKH010000284.1:0-24404 GCA_025526915.1 Entophlyctis helioformis | reverse complement strand
GGTGATCCTGAGACTGCAGGAACGGCTCAAGAGGTATCCAGGCATCGCATGTGCACCATTCAGGCGGTCAAGGAAGCCAGGTTCGCTCTGCATTTGTTTGGCACAGTGCGACCTTGTGTATTCACAATCAATCACGGCATTCTTCTGGCAGGCAACCGCAAGGCTAAACAGCACCGCAGAAAGAGCACACGGATCGCGACTCGAAAGGCTGTCGCTGCCATTTGCAAACAGGCCATAGATACGCTGAATCTCTTGGAATGCCAAAAGAAACACAGCCCGGACGACTTCAAGCCGCTGGCACTTTCTGAGCAGTATCAACAAGCCACAGACACGCTGAAACTGATCATTGACAGGGCTCCAGTGCGTCTTTGCATTTCTATGCTCTGTTTGCATGTGGCGGCTTGATGCACCTGCTCATGCTTTGACTTGACAGGTCGGCAAGCCACCAAAAGCGCCAAAGATGCTGCTGCCATCTCCAGCTGCAGCTGATGGCACAGATCGCGACAAGATCCTCTACATTGATGTGCTTCAAGACACAAAGACAACCGTGAGTTGAACTGCAGGCTTGTGATCATGAGCATCTTGTGCATATTCAGAATGCACGCCTAAGATTGCATCCAAACACGGCAGGAGCCATACCTTGTCACACTGGCCAGACAGGCTGTATTCAAGAAGGAGCGAGAAGAGCGTGCAGAGAAGGCCAAGGCAGATGAGATCATCAAGGAGCTCAAGAAGGATGCAAGCAAGCAAGCCCGCCAGGCTCAATCTGAGGATGAGACACGGGCGTAAGTGGCATATGGCATGTCGCGTGCCTTGATTGTGCTTGCTGACATGCATTCTGCTGGCAGATACGCATTTCATGCAAGACGCACCTTGCACAATGAGCTTGTCGGATGGGCGACTACAAACAAGGGGCCTGCCAGACTCTTCCTGCAGCCGCCAATTTCAAAGCACCAACAGAGGAGGGCACGGAGAAAGACAAGGAGAAGGACGAGCACGAGCGCGAGCAGGAGGCACAGCAGCATCCCAAAGCACCAAAGGCTCAGACAAACACGCAGCAACATCGCCCCAATATGATCGTGGATCTGAAGGTATGGGAGTTGATCGCCATGCTGCTCTGCATGCTCGGCTTTGTGTGTGCTGACAGGTGTGCAGGAGATGGTTTCAGACAATCCAGCAAGCGCAAAGTTGTTGGGCCCTCCAGCCAAACCACTTTCAGCAGAGCAAACCATCGCCATGGTTGTCCTAGCCTGCATTTCCAAGGTTTACACGTTCATCGTCGGCGCTCGGCATGTCGGGATTGTGATGCTTGGCGCTGTTCTTGAAGTACTGCTCAAGCTTGAGTCAGATGAGCCGCTGCCTCTCGATTATCGCGTTTTCAAGTGGACCCGTGATGGAAAGACCAACTACTGCTTTCTTGATCGCGAGAAACTTGACCGCAAGACGGAGGCTGCGCTCTTGGCAGGATACTGTGTGCTGGAAAAGGACACCATGGTCCGGTTTATGTACGGCGTTGGTCCACATGGTCGCAAGGGCAAAATCCCTTTCTATGGGGATTCTGTGATTCTCCCAAAGGACACAGTGCTTGAGCTCTGCTCGCTCGGACACGTCAAGAAGCCCAAGCAGCCCAATGGCCCCAATGACCCTGACGGTCCTGACAGCCATGAGGATGATCGCGACCACGAGGATGATGATGATCATGATGACCACGAGGACGATGACGATCATGAGGATCACGAGGACGACAAGCAGCATGAGGATCACGAGGATGACGAGCAGCATGAGCAGCACGAGCAGCAAGCAGAAGCAGAAGCAGCAGCAGTCATTCCAACTGCCAATCAACTCCTCACAGCACTGACCAGCAGCAGATCCGGTGGCGAGATGTCTGTGGCATGTCTCCTACGCCACATTGTCACGATTGTTGGCAATGGTCGCATGGCAAAGCCGCGATCATATATGGACACCACCAACGCATGGCTGGTCACCGTCATGCAACTGATTGTTCACCGTAACTGGACGCGGCGCATGGTGCACGCCAATGCAGGCAAGGTGCGTGCAGACATGGCTGATGCTGACATGATGGGCATGGATATGATGGATGCTGACAAGATGGACGCGATCCAGACAAGCGCGATCCAGACAGATTTGGACAAGGCAGTCCTGCCATGCAAGCTGGCTGTTGGTCTGTGTGGGAAAGCGGCCAATGACATCTACAGCTACTTGGCCCGAGATATCTGCACCATGCTGGCAGTGCATGTCATCTCAAACCAGTCGATGCTTGTGCTTGCTGCTGCCCACCAGCTGATGCCCGGCGCATCAAAGGAGGAGGTCGTGGCATCAGTCGCGGCCATGACCAAAGCCATTGAGGATGCCACGCCACTGGCCGCCAAGGATGCCACACCACAGGTCGCTGAGGACGCCATGCCACTGGCGCCAAGGATGCCCCATCGCTGGCCGATCTTGACGCTGCACCACAAGCCACTCTGGATGCTGCACCTTCTGCAACAGGTCGCAAGAGGGCCCTGTCTAGCTCTTCGTCGCCCACCGATTGCACCGCGACCAAGAAGCCATGTGGCGAGAGGGACGAGGCCACCACAGACGCGGCATCCAGCACACCTTCAGACACGGAGGGCATAGCCATTGCTGGGATCCCCCAACAGCTGGTCAGGCTTGCGGCGATCTTGCTCAACAAGTCGCTGTCGGAAATAGGCAAGTTCTACCGGCTGCGCAAGCTGGCCGGCGAAACAGTGATCAAGTTATGCCCTGAGGCGGCGAATCGGGACCCGTTTGTCCATATCACCGAGACCATTCTGTTTTGGTCGGTGATAGGGAACCCAAAGGATCGCAAGCCAACCAAGAACAACGCGGCATTGCAGGCTTTGCAAAAGCGTCTCTTGGCTGTGATCAGCAGTAGGTCGCACTTGGTTATGCCATGCTTACATGATTTGATACTTACAAATCACTCTTCTCAAAGAGCCTGGCTCGCAAGCCTTGACTCTTGCGTCATCCAACAAGGACATACAAGCCGCTTTCAGCTCAAGCCGCGAGGATTGCGTTCTCGACATTCTCCTCCCCGGACTCGCCTCGGATACACGACGCTTCCAGACGCCTGCAGACGCTAAGGTCCAGATGGACGCGGCTGCCAAGGCCAGAGCAGACGCCATTGCCGATGCGACTCTTGAGGCCAAGAGACTCCTTCTGGTTGGCAAGGTGCGCGAGGATTACATCCAGGCTGCGATCAAAGCCCTGCCCCCAGCGCGACCAACCAAGGCTGTCAGACTAGGCAGCATCAAGACCGATGGATACAGCGTCTCTCAGCTGACTCTGGACTTTCGCACAGACCGTCCAGAGTCGCCTCGCAGTATGTGGCGTGCTTGAATGCGATGGTGCACACATTGGTTCTGACATCCGCCTTGATCTGCAGGTCCCAACGCGGCGTCTTCAGCCCAGCAACTCAGTCTTGCTGGTGATGCTCATGATCACATGGACGTCACATGTGAGTTGCTGTGCCAATCCAGACGCACACTTGTTGTCCACACCGACTGACATGCCATCCACAGCCGCCAATCCAGCCAACCCGTCAGCCGCCAAGCCATACACGCCCAATCCTGTAAGCCACTTGCATGCCAACCTCGCGCATTGGTGCACATGCACTGCACATTCCTCACTCATGTCATGGCACGACAGGCCCAGCGCAACTTTTACGCCTCGCAGCGACTGCGCAACATCATCAACGCCAACAATCTGTTCACTGACCAAGGCTACCAGTCTGTTCGTGTTGTCAGCTTTGATTGGGGCAAGCGGTACCTGTATGGCGCGTCCAGCATCTTGGTTGATCTCAGAGACTTTTCGTATAAGCTTGAGTCCAACTACGTGCTCTCCTCTGGCATGGCACATGCTGAGGGCATCTTTCAGCGGTGGTATGCATGCAATGACTCTGCCACGCGCACTCTTGACCAGATCAACTCACAGTGCCTGCCTCCTGTGCCAGGCTCAACAATCGATATGCCAAGGCAGCCGACATCCAGGCGGCCATTGCATTCAAGACAGCAAAGCATGCTGATCCAAACGTCAAGCCTGGCGAGAGAGCCTTTTGGGATCTGCGCTGCCATGCGTACTGCTCGCCATTCCTGAATGCACGGGTACGTTTTCTCTGTTTCTGTATGCCCATTGACACAGCCGCCATGCTGCTTGATCGCCTGCTGATCGCACTGGATGGCATGGCATGGCATGACATGGCATTCCACAGAAGGTCAAGGCCAAGCGGTTCACCAAGCGCAGCAACAGCACGTCTATTCGCGGAAACGCTCTTGAGGGCATCATGAAGCTGGCAGGATCGACCACTGGAAAGCGCGCATCTGCTGCATCTCAAGGCCTCCCTGTCGACCGAACAAAGTCGACAGAGGACAACATTCCCGTTGTGTGGGCATTTGGCATTGACTTTACAGGCCAAGGTGGCCGGCACGCTGTGTTTGAGAAGTTTCTCATCAGGCATCTGCGGTCGTCTGGATATGCCTATGTGCGTCTGATGCCACGCTGTCCATCCATCCATCCATCCATCTGTGCACCAACTGACCACACGATCATGCACACACACACACACAGATCTACCGCTGCAATGAGAACCTGACCAGCCAGATGTGCCCGCAGTGCAAGCAGCGGATCCCAGACAAGAACCGCACCAACCTGCGACGCTACGAGTGCATACCATGCAAGACTGTCTACCACCGCGATGTGCTTGGAGCCACAAACATCGGGATGGTCGCGCTGTGGCATCTGCTCTTTGGACACCGGCCGCTCTACTTGACACACACAAAACCTGACAGCAATCCAGCCACGCCAGAGCACCTCAAAAGCATCGCAAGAATGCATACTGCCATCAAGCTGCGTGCACGAGATGCTCCGTCTGTTGTCCCACAGCCTCAAACGCGGAAACACTTCAAGTCGCATGTGGCCTCATGGGACCAGATCAGCCTGCCGTCCTGTGGCGTTCAAGACGTGCTGTACAGCAGCGTTCAAGACACGGACCATCCGTCGTCCAGCTGCGACCAGCACGCAGACAGCCTGCCCTCAAGTCACTTGACCTGCATCCCACACAGTGACTTGTTTGACTACCAACTCTTTGAATCGGGGCACCTCCCGATCGACCTAACGGGTCACTTCTCACATCATTGTTCAAACAATGGTGCAAGGTGAGCATCTCGTTGGTATGCCTCGCCCGCCTGTCGTCGCATGCTCGTTGCTGACTCGAACCTTCAATCACGTGATATGTGGGCTTGCATCCGTCGCCTCTCTGGTCGAATTTAATTCAATACTTCTTGGTAATTGTATGAATATCGGGCCAAAGAAGTGAATCTCAACGACGCATGCGCTTCATTGCGAGAAAGTCGACGGGCTCGAATGCGGCCAGCACCGACGCGGGCAGCGTGGCCAGCAGCGACTGCGGCAGGAAGGCGGCCACGGTGGCTGCCGCGAGCTGCGCGGCGCTGGCGCTGGTGAGATCGCTGACGGCCGATCTCGTCGCAGTGTCGCTTGACCGCGGCCGCTTCTGGCCAGCTGCGGATGCAGATGATGGTGTTGCTGCTGTTGCTGCTGTTGCTGCTGCGGCTGCTGCGGCTGCTGCTGCTACTGCTTCTGATGCCTCTGCCTCGGACGGCGCTGCGCTCCGTTGCGACGCACCAGCCGGCACCGCGCGATGGGAAGCCAGTGCGGATGCGGACAGACGCGTGGCAGACGCGCTGCTCTTACTGTCCACGGCCGCGGTCTTGAGCGAAATGTCGAGCAGCAGCAGCCTGTTCAGGTTGGCCTCCATGCGCTGCGACTGGCGCACGCTGGCCGCTCGCTCGTGCTGGTTCTCTGCGTCTGCGTGCATCGGCACTTTGGTCGACAGGTAGCTGTGCGGCGCAGGCAGCGGCGGCAGGTGCGGCGGCAGCCACTTGGGCCGCTGGATGTCTGGCTCGGCCAGGGATCGCGGGTCGTTGGCAGCGAGCAGTGCGGCCGACGGCTTGGTGAGGATGAGCGGCTTGGCAAAGAAGGGGTTGGCGGCGAGCTCGGCGTCGGTGGGCGGCGGTGCGATCGGCATGACCATGGGAGCCAGAGGGGCGGACAGGGGATGATGTGGTGGTTGTGGTGCTGTCGACGTTGAAGACGAAGGTGCAGATGCAGATCCAGATGCAGATGCAGATCCTGATGCAGATGCAGAGCGGGCGTAGCGCAGCAGCTGGCCGGGCGAGATGCGGAAGGCGGCCAGGCCCAGAGCCACGTCCTGCAGCGACGGGCGCGAGCGGCCGTTGAGCTCAGCGTTGCTATGGATGAGCTCAGCCAGGCCGTGCAGGTCTGTCGGTGTGCCAGAAGTCAGATGTCAGATGTAAGCATGGCAGCACAAGTACGAGGACAGCTACGAGCACAAGGACCAGCACAAGGGCCAGCACAAGGGCCAGTACAGCTGCGAACACATCGACAGACACGCACAGTGGGCCATGAGCAGCTCCAGGTCGTGCAGCGCCTCGCCCTGGGCGTCAGCAAAGCCGCACGAGGCCAGCAGCCGCGCACAGCCGACGCGGGCGACCGCTGCCCGGTCCTGTGGCTGCAGGGGCCGCACGGCGACTTGGTGTTGGTGCTGAGCCTGTTGGTGGTGCATCTGTTGGCGGTGGTCTTGGTGGTGGTGGTGAGGGGTGGGGGATTGCAAGTCACTTGCCTGGACACGTGGATGCACGTGGGCGCACGTGAGTGCATGTGACAAGAAGGTGGCTCGGCGTGGCCGCACTTGCACCTTCAACAGCGGCCATCCAACGGCTCCTGCAACGGCAACAAGGGCAACAGCGACAACGACGGCAATGTCAGCAAAGCAGCGCATCGCCATAGCGCTGTGGAACTACGAGGCGCAGGAGGTGCGTGTCCGTCTGCGTGCCCGTCTGTGCGGCTGGCTGTGCGGCTGCCCGGCCAGGCCAGGCCAAGCGCGTATCTGGCTGTGTGGTGGTGGCGTGGTGGTGGCCGTGGTGGTGGCCGTGCCGTGGGCTGCCGAGGGCATGCTGAGCGGCGTGGGCATGCTGAGCTGCGCACACATACCGACACGCACACATACTGACACACACACACATACTGACACTCACACGCAGGACAACGAGCTGTCGTTTGTGGCCGGCGACCGCATCCTCGTCACCGAGTTCTGCAACGACGACTGGTTCGAGGGCACGCTGGGCTCGCTCACCGGCTTCTTTCCTGCCAACCACGTCAAGGTGCTGCCCGAAGGTCGGTCCGGCGTGCTAGGCGTATCTGGCATATCTGGCATGCCTGCATGCCTGGCGCATCTGGCATGCCTGCCCGTTACTGACCGGCCGTGCCGATGGCTGCTTACAGCATCGTCGATCTCAGCGCCGACAGACACGCCCAAGCAGACCATTCCAACTGCAAACCAGCAACAGCAGCAGCAGCAGCAGCAGCAGCAGGGCGAGAAACAACTGCCGCTGCTGCCTGCATCAACCCCTCTTGAAGCCCGCTCAACTCCACCGCCTGCTGCTCAAAACGGCGTCTCGGATGGCCGTCGCTCGCCGGCATTCAACGCCAGCCTTGCTTCGGCACCATCACCTGCTGCCCAAGCCGCAATGGCAGCGTCATCTGCGTCTGCTACGGCACCAGCACCGTCGCCGTCGCCCACGCCAACAGCAGCAGGGGCCGATCGTGCAGCCTCCATTGCCGACTCGGATCCGTTCCGAAGCGGCGCAAGCGAGCTGACTGACACGGACCATCTCAAGGACAAGGAGCTGCTGCTGGACGACGACAGCGACCACGCGCGCGGCAGCCGCGACTATCTTGGATCGGCCGACAACCTGGGCGAGGGCGACGACAACGGCGACGACGAGGACGACGACAATGACTGGCACATGGTCACGACCGAGGACGGGCAGGTGTACTACTGGAACGCGGCGACGGGCGAGACGTCGTGGGATGCGCCGTTTGGCGACACGCCTGCCGACTCGCTGGACCAGCTGGCCATCGACGACAAGGATGGCGACGACGAGCACGGCGACCAGCTCGGAGATGTGAGATGCTGGCTGCTCTACTGTTGGGGGGTGGAATGGTGTGTTGGATCGCGACTGACGCTGTCTTGGTGCATATGGTGTGTGGCGCGGCATGGCATGGCATGGCATGGCCAGTCTATGCGCGTCGTGGGTGCGCCGCTCTCGCCGAGCAAGGGCGGCAACCTGCCTGTGCACGACCAGCAGCACGAGAGCATGCGGCTCACGTCCGCCCTCGCGCGCATCGACATGGTTCTGCCGGAGCTGATCCGTCGCGAGGGCTGGCTTGGGTACAAGGTCAGGAAAGAGTTTGGCGGCGTCGAACCCAAGAAAGCACACTCGTGGCACAACCACTGGGCCATTGTCGTCGTGGGGTTCCTCATCTTTTTCAAAGACGATCCCATCAAGCTCAAAAAGGTGTGGAGATGAAAGCGGGGAGAGCTGATCGTGGTGTATCTCGCCTTTCGTAGCACTTGAGCACTTGGGTTGCCGATCCCGCTCGTGTCCGTGCACTTGGTGTCGCATTGACGTTGACATTAACATATGCCTTGGTTTGGGGCGACAGAAATCCGAGCGTACGCCAGTCGCACCCACGCTCGTCATCACGCTCGAGTCCATCACTCTGTCGCGCGACAAGGATGCAGCGACAGCCAAAAAGAAGAGCTCGGGAGCGTCCTTTACGCTGCAGACACGCAGCGGCGCCGTGTGGGCCCTCCAGCCGCAGAGCGAGGCCGACATCAACGAGTGGGTATCGACCATCTCCGAGGCCACGCGCGAGGCGTCCACGCCTGCCGAGTACGAGAACGTCACGACAAAGCTGTTTGCCAAACAGGATGCTGAGGCAACGACACCGGGCGGCAGCAGTGGATCGGCCCGTGGCGCCAAAAAGTCGGACGAGAAGCGGCTGGCGAAAGCGGATTCCAAGAAGAAGGAGCGGCCGTCGATCAGCAATGCGGATTCGGGGACCGAGGACGGCGACTCGAGCAACAAGGTCAAGATCAAGTCCAAGCTCAATGCCTTCTTTAAGCGGGTCGGTGGTTTCCCTGTGGCTATGTGGATGACGTGGACTGGAGGCCCCGTGTGTGCCATGCTCGGTGGAGTGTGTGTGCTGACTGGATGGTGTGCAGCAACAAGAAAAGGGACCGATCCCCGATAAGGAAAAGGACACAGTGTCTGACGGTAAGCAGCCTGCACTGCCTGGGATTCCTGGGATTCCTAGAGGGAGCTGTGCTCTGACACTGGACGATGACTCGACGCGTAGACGCCATATTTGGCGGGCTGCTCGATGTGCAGTCGGTCAAGGAAGGACGCGCCATTCCGCTGTTTGTTGAAAAGTGCATCACAGCCATTGACCAGCGAGGTAACGACTGCTCTGCTGGTCATGGGACATTGGGCCGCGTAGCGATTCTGCGTGCCGCTCACCATGGGACCGACTGGTGTGGCTGAACAGGTCTCAAGTCGCAGGGCATCTACCGTCTGTCCGGCAACGCCGCGTCGATCCAACGCATCCGCACACTAGTCAACCAGAGTATGTCGTATCTGAGCCATTGCGCGCGCATGTGTGTGTGTGCGTGGCCGTGGTGACAGCTAACAAGTGTGGCTTCCCCTTTGCCTCCTCCTTCCCACCAGACAACTACACCGAGCTGGACGACGAGAACATCGATCTCAATGCAGTGTCGGGGCTCTTGAAGCGTGAGTGGATTGTGATGTGCATGTCTCTTGCTCGTACATTCGTGGCGACCTGAACTCACTCTTCTGTCTCGCCTGTGGTCTGGGGGTTCCGACAGTCTATTTCCGCGAGCTCAAGGACCCGCTGATCCCGTTTGAGTTTTACGACCGCTTCATTGCATGCATGAGTGAGTTGACCGTGATGGAATGGGATGGGATGGAATGGGGTTTCTGCGTGTGGCTCCATGCATGCCGGGCTGGATGATGGGGAGGGAGGGGAAAGAGACTGACATGGGGCCGGACTCCCGCCTGCCCATGCCTGGCGAGCCAGAGATTGAAGAGTACAACGACAGGCTGATTGAGATCAAGACGCTTGTGCAGTCGCTGCCCAAAGTGCACTACGATGTCCTCGAGTATCTGATGCGGCATCTGGTGCGCGTCGCTTCGCACTCGGACGTCAACAAGATGGAGCCGTCCAACCTGGCTATCGTGTTTGGGTGAGTGCGGGGGAGACCCGCAGTCGGCTGGTGCACCCATGTGCGAGCGTGCGGAGACTGACGATGGATGGATGCAACAGACCGACCATCATCCGAGTGCCGTCGAATGGCAACGACGACATGCACGCGGCATATGCCAACATGATGAACATGTCGTTCCAGAACGCGCTCGTGGAGGCGATTGTCGTGCAGACCGAGGCGAGTCATGCTATCCTGCCTTTCCATGCCTTGCCATACCCAGCCAGCCCCCAGCCAGCCCCCAGCCAGCCCCCAGCCAACACAACTCTATGTTGTGTGCCGTTCGGACTGACGCGCTGCCTGCTGACAGTGGATCTTTGACGGATCTCCGCACTAGCCCCCCTCGTGTGGCCAGGAGTGAGCGTGCCTGCCAACACCTTCCATCCTGGGCTTCCCCATCCTGTGTCTCTGTCATGCCAAACACACACACACACACACACACACACACACTGAAAGATGTATTGTCATTTTGTTCATTCCAACTTTCCGTTGCCCACACATGTCACGGCTCGGCATTACGGCCGACAGGTGCATATCCACCACTGCCGCCACTGCCGCCTCTGCCGATGGTTGACGCGCCAGCAATGAGCTTGCGCACCTCGTCGATCCAAAACACGGATGAAGTGAGGGCAGCCAGGGCAGCGAGGTCGACGAGCGACAAGGCCGTCGTCTGGAACACCGACTGCAGAAACGGCACGTAGATGACGAGCAGCTGGCCGCCCACGCACGCGGCGACGGCCGTCACGTAGAACCGGTTGGTCAGCAAGCCGATCTGCGACGTGAGACGCGTGGCGGACCGGCACGACAACGAGTTCCACATGTCGAAAAACACAAAGCACGTGAACGTCTAGGGTGGTGGTGGTAGTGGTGTGGCGGCCCCCATGATCGTGTGTGTGTGTGTGTGAGTACAGACAGTCGGTGCAGAGCCGTATGCGGCGAGTGTGAGGATAGAGGGGGACATGAGCTCACCATGGTGCGGCCGCGTGCAGAGACAAGGCCGTCGTCGAGCTCGTGGATGTAGACGCCCATGGTGCCCACGACAATGACTGCGGCCATGGTCAGGATGCGCATGACGAGGCTGCGCGTGACAATGGGCTCGTCCTTGTGTCGTGGCGGCTGCTTCATGACTTCGGGGTTCACGGCCTCGACGCCGAGCGACTGGGCGACCGGCCCGTCGCAAATGATATCTGGGATCACACCACCATCATGCGTGTGTGTGAGCGAGTGGTGAACACGCAGGATGAACAGGCGAGAGGAAGCGAGAAATGCCCGGCACTCACTGATCCACAGGATCTGCATCGCGTTGAGCGGGTTGTCGAATCCGAGAAACGTGGCAACGGCAATGATGGCGAGGGCAGACACGCTCGTGCTCAGCTGGAAACACAGAAAGTTTTGGATATTATAAAAGATGGTCTTGCCCTCCTCGATGGCATACACGATCGTGTCTGTCCAGCGCACGAGGCGGAGGGTCAGTAATGCCACACCAGTACGTGGCACTGCGAGCCACAGCGAGGAGAGCATACTAAAGTTGTCATTGACCAGGATCATGTCGGCTGCTTCCTTGGCAACATCGGTGCCATGCTTGCCCATTGACACGCCGATATCCTGGCAGAAGACATGTCCATGCGCGTGAGTCCCCATCCATCACAAAGAACCAGTGCACCGCGTGTCTTACAGCAAGCCGCAGAGCAGGTGCATCATTCACTGCATCAGGCACCATGGCCAATGCCAATGCCAGTGCCCATCATTTCGAGTCAGCTAACCAGCCACCACCAGCAGCGATATCAGAGACACGGACCAAGACCAACATACCACCATCGCCGGTCATGGCCACGATATCGCCAGCAGCCTGATAGGCGCGAATGATAGCAAGCTTGTGCGCAGGCGTCATCCGATAAAACACAGACACGCTGTGGATACGCTGCGCGAGCTCGGTCGCGCTCGTCCGCTCAATCTCCGAGCCCGACATGACGTCGCTCACGTTCATGGGAATCCCAAGCTGCGTCGCAATCGCCGTCGCCGTGCCGTCTGTCCACGCGCAAGTGTCGCACATGAGCAAAACCATCCCATCCCATCTCATACCCCTACATCTGCCAAGACGGCGGCATGGCCAACGTACCTGAATCGCCCGTGAGCATTACTACGCGGATGCCAGCCTCGACGAGCGTGCGGATCGTGTCGGAAATCCCCGGCCGCGGGGGATCGTACATGGCGGCCAGCCCCAGAAACACCAAGTCCGTCGACGACGACGTCGAGCCGTACGCAAACGCCAGCACACGGAGCCCCGTTGCGGCAAATTTCTGCTCGTACGACTTGAGCTCCCAGTGGCGCGACTCGTCAAGTACGCCGGTCTCGGTGTCGGAGATGTAGTAGCGACTGCAGGACCCGATAATGGCCTCGAGCGCGCCTTTGACGTGGAAAACGGACACGGACGAGCCGGCAGGGCGGTACTCGACCGACATAGATTTGCGGTCTGCGTTGAAGGGGATCTCGGAGAGGCGCTGCTCGGACTGGTGTCCACACCCCACGCCACACCACACCAGCCACGCCAGACAGGCCAGCCAGGCCGGCCAGATCCATCCATCAGCGTCAGTTGGATCTGTGCGGCCGTGGCACTGCCTCCACTCTCGCATTGCAGGCGCTTACTTGGCGTGCATCCGGCAGACTGAACCGGGTAACCAGCTCAAGAATGGCCACCTCGCTCGGCTGGCCAACCATCTTGCCCTCCTGGTCACGGCTGGCGTTGTTGCACAGATTGGCCGTGCGTACGAGGGCAGCAAGCGGCGCATCGCGCAACAAGTACGAATCAGCACGGTGCTCGACGTCAACAATCTGATGGTGGGCCGGCGTGTACAGCTTGGTGATGGCCATCTTGTTCATGGTGAGCGTGCCCGTCTTGTCGACACAGACAACCGAGACGGCGCCGAGCGACTCGACCGACGGCAGCTTCTTGACAATGGCATTGTGCGATGCCATGCGCAGGACGCCGAGCGCGAGCGTGACCGTCACGACAATCGGCAGGCCCTCTGGGATGGCCGCCACGGCCAGACTCACGCCTACCGTGAACATCTCGAGCCAGTTGCGGCCCTGGAGGATGCCGACGAGGGTGATGACGGCAATGACGGCAAACGAAGCACCCGAGAGCTGCTTGCCGAGAATGTCCATCTTGGCCTGTAAGGGCGTCTTGCGCGTCTCGACCTGTGCCGCATCCAACCGTCCATGTGAGCTGGCGCAAACAAACAAACAAATGCCGATGCCCTGATTCGGCGGCACCTACATCCTTCATCATCTTGAACACATGCCCGAGCTCGGTGTCTTTGCCCGTCGCAAACACCACGCCCGTGCCGTGGCCTATCAAGACAAGTGCCGTGAGTTCAAGCGAGACAAGAGAAAGGGCAAAGCAACTTGACTAGCAACTGCTCCTACCATGGCGGACCAGCGTGCCCATAAACGCAACATTGCGACGCTCCGTCAGAGCCAGATGTGCCCCCGTCGCGTGGACCTCGTCCGTCTGTTTCCGCATGGGCTCGTTCTCGCCCGTCAGGCTCGACTCGTCAACGTCCAGCTGCACAGCCTCGAGCAGCCGCACATCAGCCGGCACGCGATCGCCGCGTGAAAACACCACCACGTCGCCAGGCACCAGATCGCTGGCCAGGATCTCTGTCACATGGCCATTGCTGCACAGTCCCCCGCCGTCCAACGCGCGTCAGCATCCAGCCCTTCCTATCAGCCAGTCCACCGCACTCTATCCGTCGGACTATGCATCCACAGACAAACAGACAAACAGACAAACAGACAAACAGACAAACAGACAAACAGACAAACAGGCATGGCATGATACAAGAGACGCACCGCTTGACATGGCAGTGGGGAGGCGCGAGCTTGTTCAGCGCCTCGAGCGACTTTTCGGACTGGTACTCTTGCACAAAGGCCACGGTGAGCACAATCACGATCGCGAGCGTGATGCTGACGGCGTCCTGCACATTGCCGAGCAGCACCGACACGACGGCGGAGCCGAGCAGCAGCAGGATGAGCGGGTTCTGGAACTGCTCGGCAAACTTTGCGAGGAGCGACTCGGGCTCGTCGAGCTCGAGCTCGTTGGCGCCGTGGAGGAGCCGGCGCTTGACAATGTCTGCGTGGTCGAGGCCGGACTCCATGTTGGTTTTGGTGCGATCGCAGGCCTCCCAGGCGGAGCAGCGGGCAAACCGGTCCGACAGCGACGGGGCAGAGTGGCTGCCGTGGGCATCGTGGCGGTGGGCTGCATGGCTGTGGGCTGCATGGCTGGGACTGGATGTCGACAGCATGGGCGACGTCGAGTTCGCACGGGGCGACGAATGCGTGGCGGCAAAGTGCGTCGAGGGCGACGAGATGTGAGCGGCAGCGGCCGACACGCTGTGGAAGGCGGGCGAGTTTGTGACGGACACGGATGCAGACGCTGACGCTGAAGCAGAGGCTGAAGCAGTGGTGGACGCAGACGCAGTGGTGGAGGCAGACGCAGCGTATGCCAGCGACGCGGAGTATGGCCGGAGACGCGGCGAGCCCTTTGGGGTTGAACCGGCGGCGTCTGACGGCAGGCCGGCGACGGCGACGGCGGCGGAGTGGCTGTTGGTGCTGGTGTTGGACAGCGCACGCTCGCGCACGCCGGACGGTCTGCCGTAGTAGCGGCTCTGATCGTAGTCGAAGCCAAACGTCTGCGGCGGCTGTTGCTGGCTGTTGTGGTTGTTGTGGTTGTGGTGCTGGCTGTGGTTGTACAGCGTCGACGGCGAAGATGGATGCGCCTTGGCGCTGCTGCCGGGCGAGGAAGGCCGGCCGTTCAAGGGGCCGTTTAAGGGGCCGTTCGGGGCAGAGGCAGCAGCAGCAGTGGGAGCAGCAGCAGCAGCAGCAGCAGTGGAAGCGGCCGCCGTGTTCATGCGCGGCAGCGTGGAGGGAGCGGCGCAGGTGCTGGTGTGGGTGCAGGTGCGGGTGGTGGCGACGGCGTGGCGGCCAGTGTGGTCGCAGGCGAAGGAGCGGTCGCGGTGTGCAGATGCAGGCGAAGATACAGGCGAAGATGCAGACGAAGATGCAGACGAAGATGCAGTCGAAGACGCGGCGAGTGTCTGAGTGGGTGTGCAGAGGCTGGGCGAGAGAAGGAGAAGGAGAAGAGCAAGGAGAAGGACAAGGAGAAGGAGAAGGGCAAGGAGAAGGAGAAGGAGAAGGAGAAGGAGAAGGAGAAGGGCAGCAGATCTGCCGCCCGATCCACGCCAACGCACAACGCCCAATGCATTCTCGTGCTTCTCGTCTGCTTCTCTTCAGCTTCTCTTCTCGTCTGCTTCTATTCTTGTGCGCTTCTCGTGCGCTTCTCTTCTCCTCGACGACATCCACCAACAACGACCAACAACAACGACCATCGCCATGTCCTCGTCGTCGCCGCCAGAGCCCGTCACCGCGCTGAGCGTCCCGCTGTTCGAGGAGCGCGACGAGCCCACGCGGCACGCCGTCTTCCAGGTGTCGCTGCGCGGGCCCGTGCGCTCGTGGAGCGTCTGGCACCGCTACTCGGCCTTTGCCGCCCTGCACAGCGACCTGCTGGCCCTGTTCCCCGCAACCCCGCCGCCCCGCCCGCTGCCCCCAAAGACCCCGCTGCTGCTGGCCTCCACGCTCGGCTTCGTCGGTCTCGTCGGTCTCGGCGGCCTGGCCCAGGACCCGGCCAAGCTCGACGCCCGCCGGCTGGCCCTCGAGCAGTACCTGCAGGCCATCCTGCATGCCCCCGACCCGCGCTGGCGCTCGTCCGCCGTCTGGCGCCAGTTCCTGGCCATCCCCGATCCTGTCCGCGCTCCGTCGTCGGCTCTCGCGTCTGTCCCGGCTGGATCTGGCCCTTCTGGCCCTTCTGGCACCTCTGGCCCTTCTGGCCCCTCTGGCCCTTCTGCTGCAACCGCCGCTGGTGCAGACTCGCTGCTGGCATCGCGCCTGCTGTCCATGGCGGCAAGAACCTCCGGCGACTCGTCTTGGCCGTCCGCAGACTCGTGGATGGACGATCTGCGGCAGCTGCAGGCCCTGGTCACCGACATCCGCTCAGAGATCAACGCCCGTGCACGCGCCGCAGAGGGCGGCGATGTGGCATCCGTGCAGTCCAAGAACATCCAGCTGCGCAAGGGCGTGGCCACGGCGGCAGAGCGGCTCAACGTGCTCGAAAACGCGCTGCATGCCAGCGATGCCTTGCCGCCATCGTCTGCATCCAACCCCGCGTCGTCCACAAAGGGCGAGATCCGTCGACGCCAGGATCTGCTCGCCAACCTCAAGGAAGATATCTCGCAGATCACAAAGCAGGCCTTGAGCACACCCTCCTCACAGCGTACCACGCGCGAGTCGGCGGAGCGTCAGGAACTCATGGGCAAAGGCAGACACGCCAACAGCAGCAGCAGCAGCGTCAACAGCTTGGGCGGCAGCAGCACCACCAGCACGCTTCAAGGCGGCCTGAGTCTCAACCGGCCCGCCTCGATGCCAGCCAGATCGTCGCGCAAGTTTGGCATCGTGACGGGTCCGCAAGAGACGGACGAGACCCGGCCTCTGGACAACCAAGGCTTGCTCCAGCTGCAACGGGCCACGCTCGATCAGCAAGAGTCTGAGCTGGACTCGCTCTCGTCCATCATCAGGCGGCAGCGCGAGATCGGCTTGGCCATGAGCAACGAGCTGGACAGCCAGAACCAGCTGCTCGATGAGCTCAACCACCAGGTCGATCGCGTCGACACCAACCTCAACAACTCGAACAAGAAGCTGACCCGCATCCTCAAGAGATGACATGTACTGCACCGGCTCCTCGTCCGCCATTCTCTTGGTTACTCCCCGATCTGCCGCATGCGCTTGTAAACAACACCTACTCTTGGCCAATAAACTCTTGGCCATCGATTCCCGTCTGTGCACTTGCCGTTCAACCGTTCATCGGCATGTTGAGACACGGCGCTGCTCTGCTGGCCGTCGCAGGCCTGGCCACGCACGGCATCAGGAAAAAGTCACTGTCGGTGTCGGGTGCAGCCGCCGCCTCGGCGCTCGGCCTGGCCATCTTCTCGCACCCGTCGCCGCTCTTTGGCGCCGTCCTCCTCACATTCTACCTGTCGTCCAGCAAGCTCACAAAGTACAAGGTGGACGTCAAGAAGCGGCTCGAGGAGGGCCATCTCGAAGGCACGTTGCTGCCGTGCATCGCCCTGCATCGCCCTGCATGCGAGCATGGCCCATATCGCCTGGCTGACACATGGCCCTACGCATCTGGCACGCCGTGGGCGGATGGGTGTAGGTGGCCAGCGCAATGCCGTGCAGGTGCTCTCCAACGGCCTCACAGGCGCAGTGACCTGCGTTGTGCACGGGTCGCTCGTGGCTAGCTTGGGATCGGATCCATCGTGGACGAGAGCCGCTCTGTACGCCTATCTGGGCCACTTTGCGTGCTGCAATGCAGACACCTGGGCAAGCGAGCTGGGCGTGCTGTCTGCCTCTGACCCCATCCTCATCACGACGCTGCGCCGTGTGCCAAAGGGAACCAACGGAGGTCAGTCCCTGTCGGTCGTTGCTGATCGCATGCTCGGCTGGCAGATCTGTATGTAACCGCCTGCGATGGGCAAGCGCAGGGGTCAGTGTGGTCGGCACAGCTGCATCGATCGCAGGCGGTATGGCCATTGGTGTCGTCGCAACGCTCGTCAGCGCGGCCGAGTCGTATGTTGCTGCCGGCACCGTGTCGCTTCCCTGGGATCTGCTGCTCGTCTGCACGGCAGCGGGTGCCGCCGGGTCGCTGCTCGACTCGCTCATGGGCGCCACGCTCCAGCGGTCCGTGTACAACAAGCACACCAAGCAGATCGCCCAGGACCACCGCACGCTCCACAAGGGCGAGAGCGCGTCGGATCTGCTGCATGTGAGCGGGCTCGAGGTGCTGGACAACCACCAGGTCAACTTTCTGTCGTCGCTGCTCATGGCCGCGGCTGCAGGGGCGGTCGGGTTCGCTGGATGGCTGGCTTGAACGGAATGAAGCAGGGCAGCTGGTGGAGAGTGTCTGGCTCAGTGTAAATGCAGCAACTGCTCACGGCAGTGTCACTCGGCAGCGTTGGCAGCATAGTGGCGAGCACGAGCCGTCATAGTCTCCCACAACCGCAACCCGTGGGCAAAGCGCCAGCAACAAGAGCTCGCCAATGCTACACGCAGATCGGAAGGGGCGGCGGGGGATGTCTGCACTTCGAGCCAAACATGCGGGGGTCCGGCTCTCCAGAGGGCCGGCTGCTCCACCAGGTGCTCGGACAGGCTCCCACATCAGCCTTGGAAGACTCGAGAGGAGTCTGGGTGGCGCAAGCCCCAAGAGGCAACCAGACACGCTGCACACACGTCCGTGTGGTGCTTGGGACGGGTCTCTGGCGGCTACTGTTCAGTGCAATGTGCAGACTGGGCTCGGTGTCTCCCTGTGGGGCACCGGCCTGGACTCAAGTGGGCTGCTGCCTCTGCCGTCCCTTCCCTCTCAACTTTTTTGGATGCGTCCACTCGCCTGGCATCACCAAAAACGGCGAGATCAGGTCATCTCGCTTGCACGAGTACAACAAGGGGGATTCATATTGTGTACGACCGGGAATTCGGTGAAAACCCATAAAAAATGCAAAACCCGGCGAGATCTTGGAATGAGAGAGACCGTGGCACCTCGCACACCGACCCAGGTGGGACGGTGCGGCCTGGACACGTCCCGACGTCAGGACGCCCGCCCGCCATCGGCCGGGCCCCGCAGGCGCAGCGTGACAAGCTCGCGCAGCAGCAGTTCGTCTGGAAACGTTCTGCCCCGGAGCCAGCAGACCCGTTTGGGCACGCCAGCAGCCGTGCTGAGTCCCCAACAAACCGCATGACACCCGCGTTTCTCGACAATGACACTGGCACGGTCTACGTGGCGGCCAGCGAGCCGGCGGCCGCAAGAGGTCGCCTCGCGAGCACCGCCCTCACTCCTGTGGCACAGCGCAAGCTGCAGCGCATTGCGCCGCCAACGCCAAGAGAGGTCCGCCAGACCGCACCTGCCCATGAGGTCGTCGAATATGACGATATTGAGCGCGACGCGGAGCATGACTATGAAGCTGAGCTACTCTCAGACCCAGACCATATCATTGGCAACGGGGACGAGATCCAGTACCTCTACGACGAAAACGCACGTCTCGAGGGCGTCGTCGCACGTCTCGAGGACACCAACGCACGCCTGGAGCATGTCAATGCGCGCATGGAGCACGCCAACCGCGAGCTCAATGACAAGATTGGTCGCCTAGCTGCCGAGATCAAGGAGCTCAGGCTCGCTGCTGGTCGCCAGCAGGAAGCGCGTGAGAAACGCGCAGCGCCTGTGCCTGCCCGCAGTCGCCAGACAGCTGCTGCCCCTGCAGTGCCAGTTGCGAGACGCAACAACAAAGATGCTCCGCCAGCACGCGTCGCGTTCGAAGCGGACATTGCAGATGCAAACACCAACGACAATGAGCCGGTGGAAGCGGCACCAGCAGCCAAGACGCCGGTCAAAAAGCCGTCGTACGCGCATGTTGCCGCTGGCAAAGACCAGCGCATCCACGAGCAGCATGTCGCCAACAAGAGCGACAAGGAGAAGGCTGCCTGGAGCAAGCTATTCCAGCTTGTCCAGCAACAGAAGGAGTCGCGGCCCCAGTCGCATGTGCCGGCCAAGCTTGAGCCAAAGGTCGAGAATAGACACAACAAGCGTGTGCTCTTCTTCGACAACGCGCCGTTTATGCCGCTCAAGGAGCTGCGACAAACGTTCAGCGACGTCAACCTGCGCACAGGAGCCATCTTTGACATCAAGTACATTGGCAGCACCAAGCTGCAGGTGACTTGCGCGGCAAACTACGCGCCGACCCTGATCTTCGAGCTGGAGAAAGGATCGCGGTGTAAGCACAATGCCAAGTACGACCCCAGATCGGTCAGAAAGAATGCCACGCCGGAGGAGAGAGAGCGGTACCTGACCAGCTTCGTCAACCGCACTCTGGACACCATTGTCAACTCGAGGGCTGCGCATGTGCGCAACTTCTACCGTGAGCTGCTACTCTACTCGAATGAGTCGGTCGTCAAGTTGGCGAATGACATGGTTGCCAAGCTCTGTGAGGAAGGCGCGATCGAAAGCGCCACCAACTTCTTTGACCTGGAGGAAGTGCCACCACGCTCGCGCAAGGACCCAGTCGACCAGATGGACACTGATCACGACGCCGGCGAGACAGCTGCCGCACCAGCAGCAGAAGACGCCAGCAATCCCAACAACAACAATGCCGACCAAGAAACAGTGGAAGTCGAGGGCCGCGCTGATGAATAATCACGCTAACATCGACATCCAACTGCAGCAACAAGCTGAGCAGCCTGCTGTGCAGCCCGACATCGCACCAAACAACAACCAGCCGGAAGAGCCCCCCGTACCAATCGAACAACGTTATAGACTACCACCGCGTCCACTCCCAGCGCCAGAAGCCGCGACATCCACCATCTTTGTGTATGGGCAGGGTGCCATGGGAGAAGGAGCGTTTCGCGTACTGATACAGCAAGTCATTGGAGATGAGCTAAACAGCCACATCAAGAGCATCAAGCAAAAGATCTCGGACATATACCGCAAGAGTTTCCGCATCCAAACAGACGCGGCACACGCACAGACCATCGGAGATGCCCTGATGGCCTGGGACAACCCAAAACGATACAAATGGACTGTCAAAGTCGGTTTTGCTGACATTGGCAGGCAACGCAACTGGCAACAAATCCGCCAGGAAAACAACGCACGCCGCATCGAGATCCAAGATGCCCTCCCGCGCAACATCATGTCATGGAATGTGCGCGGCCTGGTCGGTAAGCGCGATCAGGTCCGTCTCGAGCTCTACGAGCAGAGGCCACGCGTGTTTGCACTGCAAGAGACGCTGCTTGGAAGCGACGCCTTCAAGTTCACCGTGCGTGGCTATGACGTGCTGCAACACCCGATGGAGGGCCCTGGCAAGCGCGGCATCGCCCTTGGCCTGCCGTCGGGCATTGCATCGCGCGAGGTGCCTGGGGTGCCTGGCGCTCTGATACTCGCGAAAGCACCAAACTTCACGCCTGGACAGTGCTGGACGATCGGCTCTGTGTATGTGGGCAACCAACAGCAGGGTACCAACCTCCGGGCCATCCGAGACGCAGTAGCGCGATATGTGCATGATGATGAGGACCCCATCCTGATCATGGGAGACTGGAATCTGACGCACCAGATGCTTCGGCGGCAGCTGAACCGGTGGGGATTGGGCCTGGAGGTCTTGACCTACTCGGGCAACGCATCAACACGATACACACTGCGACGCAATGGACGGTGGACCTCCATCGACCACTTTGTGTGCAACGCAGCAGCTCGCGCACTGATCAACACGCCGCGTGTCAACCGCGGCTCAGACCTGTCTGACCACTGGATCATCCACACGTCTGTACGCGACGATGTCATTGCAGCAGCGACAGCAGCACGCAATGCAGCAGCGCAGGCAGGCGAAGGATATGGCGCAGCACAGGCAGCTGGAGCGGCTGCAGCCGCAGAAGTTGCAGCAGTGCCAGACGCACCAGCGCGGCTCCGTGTGTTTGACCACACGCTCTGCACCAGACGCCAGGGGAACATCGCGCACTCCAACTACTGGCAGCCGCTCATCGATCTTGACGAGGAGGCTGACGTGGACACGGTGGCAAACATGTTTGTGACTGCATCGCAGGACGTTGTGGCCGAACAAGGGCTTCGCGTGGCTCCACCAGAGCGCAAAAACCCCAAGCTATTCAAACGCGCAACAAGAGCCGCCATCAAGCTCAAGAACCAGACGTTCGACCTGCTATGCCGGACGGTGCACAGCCAAGCCGCCACTGACGAGGAGGTCGAGGCGTACGCCGAGGCATACGAGGCAGCCAAGCGCGAGGCCAATGAGCTCTGCCGTGCTGACACCCGGGAAAACTGGCAGAAGCGTGGCAGAGATCTTGACACAATGTTCCATGATGGACGCATCGCTGAAGCGTGGAGGGCATCACGCAACATGGCACGATGGAAGCACCGCACAGGTGCAGCCGCAACACCACTGAAGGACAACAACGGTGTGCTGCAGCACGAGCCCGAGTCAATCGCACGGATCTGGCACAGGCACTACTCAGCCTTGGCAGCAGACGCATCAGGCGGCTTCGAGCTCGACTACTGGATCAACAGATGTGGAGAGCCGCAACCACCTGCTGCGCCACTGAAAGGCGCACGCGACACTGACCTCCTGTTCAGCTGGAACGATCTGGCGGCAGCCATCTCTGAGATGAATGGACGCAAAGCGCCTGGCGACGACAGCATCCCTGCGTCGTTCTACAAGGCGTTTGACGCAAAGATCCCACCGGAGCTCCAGGGCCAGCGATCGGCAGCAGCCGGTATCTCGGGAGCAGCACAGGGGCTGATGCGTGTGTGCAACACCATCTTCGAGGACGCAGTCATTCCAAAGGCCTGGCAGTCGGCGTCCATCGTCTCGCTGCCAAAGAAGGGCGATCTGAGCGATCCGTCCAACCATCGTGGCATCTCGCTGATCAATGTCGGCCTGAAAGTGCTGTGCAAAGCAGTGCACATGCGGCTCAACACATTCGTTGAAGCTAATAACCTCATAACGCACGAGCAAGCTGGCTTCCGTCGCGGTGAGGAGGCGGTAGCGCAGGTCTGCGCTCTCGTCGACATTATCCAGCGGCGGCGTGCACGCCAGCTGCCCACACACGCAGCATTCATTGACATCAAGAAGGCATTTGACACGGTGCCGATCGGCGCACTGCTGTGGAAGCTGCGCAAGATGGGCATCCCGCCACGCACGTACGAGTTCCTCAAGGCACTCTACACATCATCCACTGCATGCGCACGATCAGGCAATGTGCTCTCTGAGCCGTTCAACGTCAGGCGAGGCGTCCGCCAAGGCTGCCCGCTGTCTGGCCTCTTGTTCAACCTGTTCCTCAACGACATACTCGATGGCATCCCTGAGATCAGCATCCCAGCCGTGGCTGATGGTCATGGCATCCGTGGGCTGATGTTTGCAGACGATGTGGTCATTCTCGCAGAGTCGCATGCAGCATTGGCAGCCGCTGTGGAAGTCGTGGCGGCATGGGCGGACAAGTGGCAGATGGCGTTTGGTGTCGACAAGTGCGGCATCATGGCGTTCTTCAAACCACCAACCAACAACGCAGGCAACGGCCCGCCGGACGTCGTCATCAAGCTGCATGGAGCGGCGGTGCCCGTGCTGACAGAGTACGAGTACCTCGGCGTCCTGATCGACCATGAGCTCACGCTCAAGCAGTGGATCAAGTCCAAGGCACAGTCCATACGCAAGGCGACCAGTGCGCTGCACCCGGTCTTGACCAACAGCAAGCTGTCGCTGCGCTATCGCCACTCCATCTACCTGGGATCCGTCCTTGGCATCGCCAACTACGGTCTCGAGCTGCTGGGCAGCGATGTGTCAGCACTAAACCCTCTGCAGACGGCTGTCAACCAGGGCGTCCGCAAGATGCTCGGCGCACCCATGTACACGCCCGTCGTCCCAATGCTGACAGAGTGCGGCATCCAAACCATGGTGGCCCGCAGTCTGGTCGCACGCATGCGCCTTCGTCTCAAGACGCCCAAGCTGAAGTCGGCACTCGGCCTGCTCTGCCCCGCACAGCCAGCACCCGTTGGTGGACGCCTCTGGTACTGGACACGCCGCTCGATCCAAATCTACAACCGCTACATGGCCACGCCCGGCCTGCCCGACGGCGATCCGGACAGCAAGCCCCGCCTCAAGGCATACGGCCTGGCTGTCACGCTCAAGTCTGCCAGCAAGTGCGACACGGCTGCCATCTACACTGCGTTCCAGATGCAGAAGACAGCCAATATCATACGAGATCCGGTCTTTGACCCGCGACGCTCGGAAGGTGCACGGTTCCTGATGCTTGCACGTGTGGGCGGCATCTACACGGCTCGCCGCGCTATCAACGCCAACCTGCTCGACCCAGCCCACCCGTTTGGTGACGGTTCATGCTGCATCATGTGTGGCGAGGATCTGGGAAGCACGCTGGAGATTGCGCACTTTGCGCTCGAGTGCACAGAGGAGCGGATCGTGGCTATCCGCACAGCGCACGGGCAGCGTGGCTTGGACGCACGGTTCGCAGCAGCACGCGCCATTGCAACGCACGAGAATGTGGGACACCCCACAGATACGCGGCGATCTTGTACATATTGTTT
>JAHLKH010000283.1:0-24404 GCA_025526915.1 Entophlyctis helioformis | reverse complement strand
CATCAACCGCTGGTGCACAACCACAACCACCACAACCAAAGCACGCAGAGCAGAGGGGGCAGAGGCAGACTGACAGACTGGCAGGAGGAGAGCAAGAGCAGAGGCCACTTACCGCACAGGTCGCGCTCAAAGACTGCACCTTTGTTGCACGTATTGCCGCTCTGCGGGCCTATCGACTTGCAGTACGTCTCGTAACGATCGATGGTGTTGTTGCGGTTGTCCATGGCTTGAGTCCAGGCAGATGGGCAGGCTGTGGCGTTGCGGAGCACCATCTTGAACGTCGATACTGCAAGGTCACAGCGGTCCGGGCACAGGATGGGGTTCTTGCTGCCTGCCTCTGGCAACGGCTTAGCCCCAATCTTGAGCGCCTCGTCGACTAACTCGGAGCATCTGAGCGACGACTGGTAGCGCAACGAGTCGAGTGCTGGACGCACGGTTGCTGATGAGCAGCCGTAGTCGTTGAAGAACTCCCCCTCAACGTTGGCAAGGTTGGCGAGGATCTGCCTTGCTAACGTTTGTGCTTCACTACTGGAAGAATACAAGACGATCGGGAAGCCTGCATAGTCTTCGCCGCAGGGCATGTTCCTATCGAGGAAGAAGTACGCATTGGGTTTTGGTCCCCCTGGGTTCCCAGCTGCGCCGCCACTGCCGCTGTTGCTCATGGCCGCTGTTGGAAGTCACGATCGAACCGATGTTTGCAAGATGGAGGCAAGAAAACCATCCTGACTCCAAGGAGAGGCTGCAATGGCCACAGTCACGTGATGCTGACAGCAGACAGCCTCATGGACATCGATCAGCCACATCGCATTTGATTGGCCAGCGGCTGCCATGTGTGTTGCCATGGCGCTGCCCAAGGCAAATTTTCAAAGACCAGATCGTGCACGAGCTGCGTCTCCCTTCACCACCGCTTGCATCTGACTGTCATGGCCAAGTCTGCTGCTTCTGCTGCGGCCCCTCGCTCGAGCCTCAAGTCGTCCGTCGCTGCCGCGGTTGCGGCCGTGCTTCTCTTTGCACCAACGCTCGTCGCTGCGTCGATCAACGCCAACATCACCGAGCTCGGCGGCCCGACTTGCTCGCGGGTGCTCTCGTGGGCCGTCATCGAAGTGACCAACTTTGGCGACCCCATCGTCTGTCTGACTGGTGATGCTGCCGCCAGAGCCGGCAGCGGTATCGCTGCCATCTCCAACTCGCAGTACTGGACGCTCTCGGCGGACAAGCAGTTGGTCAGAGGCTATGGCTGCATGTCGACAAACTGCAACTCGCAGTGCAGACTGTACGTTACTGCTGTCCCGCCGAGCCTTGTCCAGCGCAGCGCCAGCGGCACCTGCCCCAACTCGTTTATCCAGGTTGAAGAGCCAGCGTGAGTACCCTCTACCAAGCACTGCTGCTGTTCCTTGCTGCACATCATCTTGCTCGCCTTCTCTGTGTGAACGGGCGAGCACGGGCCTGTATAGCCTGCACGACCCGCCTTTTCTTGTGCATCAACGCCACGCGTGGACGACTGACGCAATCGACTCGAATCGTTTGGTGCACAGCGCAAGCGGCGGAACGCCCATCAGCCTGATTGTTGGCATCATCGTTGCCATTTTGGTCGCTATCGGTCTTGCCGTGCTCGCCTACACTAGGGGCTGGTTCGGCGGTGCCCGCAACAAAAAGGACGCCGACGACCTGCTCGAGAATGGACTCGAAGCCCAGCCCAAGGAGTCGCCTCTCAATGTCCCAACAGCCGCCGCGTTGGTCATCACGTCACCTTTGTTGGCGTCCAGCAGTGACAAGCCTGCTGCCATGCCTGTTGCCATACCTGTTCCCAAGCCTGCCGTCAAGTCTCCCCGGCCAGCCAACGTTGCTCTCTCTGCCAATACCGTGGAGCTCAAGCCTGTAGCCAGACCCGCCAGAGGACAACAGATGAACGATGGTGGCAATGCGCCATCAAGCTCCTCGGTCAATGTGGCAACTCCTGCTCCTGCTGCCATTCCTGCTCCTGCTCCTGCTCCTGCTCCTGCAGCGATCCATCACGCCGTTGCAGCTGCCCTTTCAACTGGTGCATCTACGCCGGTTGGAACTGCCCCTGATGCTGTCGTGTTCCCTCGACCCGTATCGATCGCATCAGCATCTGTGTTGTCCTCTGTGTCCTCTCCCTCGGCTGGATACGCAGCGTCTACTGGATCCCCTCGCTCTGCCAGACACGACCTTCTTCTGCCGGTGGATCTGTGCATCTTTCAGCGCCATCGACTGCGAACATGGCTGTCCCGTCCCCAGCTGTCGTGCTCGACAAGAGCCTGTACCAAGAGCCCAAGGAACAGACATCGTACATCCAAGCCATGCCAGCTGACAACCGTTCGCAGCTTTCTGAGCTGCCGCCCGTCAAGATTGCTGCCTCGTCTGGTTCTGCCTCTGGATCTGGCGCGCGCGCGTCTGGCTCAGACGATCCCGACCAGATGTACCTGATTGCTGAGGCTAGATCGTCGTTCAATCCAGCGTACCAGCAGTATCCCATCATGGAGGCATCGACTGCGCACATCAATCCCATTGCACCCATATCGCCAAGGGCCATCGAACCACTCGAACTTTCTTCTCCTAATCGCAGCAGTCCTTACGGCAGGCACCACGTCCTTTGAATATCTGGACATAGGGCCAGCCGTCCAACCGTGTTGATGCTGCCTGCATTCAACTCCATGTCTCTTGATCAGTGAAGCATCATCACTTGCATCATTCAGCCAGAGAAGAGCGATCTTGCAGAACAGCGAGCCACACAAAGACAGCACGTGGAAGAGCAAACCAACTGGCAGAGGCACTCGCGTTCACAACGACACACACTGCTGCTGTCTTCCATGCTTTTGAACCAGACATGATATGGCCGATGTGCCTGTTTGGAGACGACAGCAAGCATGAGAGTGTTTGTGGTTTGCAGACGCCAGCTGTTGTTGCCAGCACTGCTCGGATCTGCTTGCCTGTCGCACAGGTTCACGGACAAGCCGCACATCCAGTCGAAATGCCGCTGGCTCAACACTCACCAGCATCAGCGACCCACTCAGCATGTATGAGTTCATGGGAGCCGTTGCCGCACACCAAGTCCATGCCGAGGGCGAGGTCTTGCAGGCATCCGCTTGCCTGCCTGCTTCAGCCTGCTTCAGCCTGCTTCTCATGCAGACAGTCGGCTTCCCAGTGACGAGTGGCAGCAGCCTTGGTCATGTCTCTCGCCTGGCGATGGCTCCGCGTCCAAGGGAAGTCTGCACGCGTTCACCGCGCATCTCGCTGCCTGTCAACCTGTGTTGTGGTCTTGTCACTGACACACAGCCTGCCAGAGACTCGTCTTGCAGCTGTCCTTGGAGTCGTTGCCACGATTGACATCATCCATCTCAACATGGCCAACAAGACTGCCATGGTGTAAGTCACGGCGTTTGTGCCATGGCACGCCACTGCGTTTGCAGTCTATCCAATCTGCGACCTTGCCTTTGCTGCTCTCAAGCGCCTTCTGCAGGCATGCATCCCCATTCAATCCTGCGAGTCTACCATGAACTCAAGCATCTCGTGCAGTACTGCCCAACACCTGGCTCATGCCCACTGTTCAGAAGAGTATTGCGTGACATTCTCCAGCCACATGGCAATGCCATACTGCTGGGCATCGACCATATCCATCAGATCCTGCTCCTTGGCCTTGACTTTGGAGTGATTGCGCAGATGCAAGATGGCTTGGAGCGCACCATGGTCAAGATGCAGCTCAAGGACAGTGCATCTCATCGTGTCAGGGCAGACGTGCTTGTGCAGGGACTGGATCATAGCTGTGTGAACGCATCCGAGTTTGCCATTGGTGGCTGGATTGGCCAGAAGCATGTCGATGCAGACGGCACAGCCAAGATCCATCCAGTCTCGTTCTACTCGCGCAAGCTCAACGATGCAGAATGCAACTACACGACCCACGAGCGCGAGATGCTGGCGATCATGGACACCTGCGACAAGTACCGGCACTACCTGCTCAGCGTGCACTTCACCATCCACACCGACCATGCCTCGCTGCGCTGGATCTCGACGCAGCCCAAGCTGTCGTACCGCCAGGCTCGCTGGATCATGGAGCTGCAAGAGTTTGATGCTGTGGTCCAGTACATCCAGGGGGGCGACAACAACCTGGCTGACATGCTGTCGCGCCATGTGACTGTTGCTCCGCACTGGCCCGCTGCCGCTCGACGGTTGAAGTGTCTGCCATGACGTCGGTCACCTCTGGCATCACTGCTCGCATCCGCCCGCTGCTGGCTGCTGATCCGTTCCTGCTCAGCGTCGCTCGCTGGAAGGCCAATCCTGCTGATGCTGCTGCACAGGAGCGTCTGTTGGCAGCCAAGCTCGAGCTGGTCGACGGCCTGTGGTTCTACGAGGGTCGATGTACGTCCCAGAGGGTCAAGTGCGCACCGACCTGCTCACCTCGTACCATGAGCCGGCCCATGCCGGCCACCAGGGACAAGCCCGCACTGCTCGCCGTCTGCGTGCGCATTACTACTGGCCGGACATGGCTGCGTCGGTCGGCCGCTTTGTGGGCTCGTGCGACGCCTGCCAACGGTTCAACTCGTCGACACAGGCGCCAGCCGGTCTGCTGCACCAGCTGCCCATCCCTGCCGACCGCTTCCAGTCTGTGGCCTGCGACATTGCCTTGCTGCCCATGTCGGACGAGGGCAACGACGCTCTGTTTGTGGTTGTGGATCGCCTGACAAAGCTTGTCAAGTGCGTGCCGACGCGACGCGACGCGACTGCCGAGGATCTTGCCGCGCTGTTCCTCAACCGATGGGTGCTCGCTGGCCACGGCCTGCCGTCGTCTATCGTCTCGGCAACCCATCCATGAAAAAATGCCAATGATGTATTGTGTCCACCGTATCAGATCACAGAGTCTTCGGGCAAGACCGTGATTTGGTCATGGGAGACACCCGCACCCTCACAGACAAGGTCATACATGTCGCCCTCAAACGCCTTGGGCCCACACAGCACCACTTTCTGCAGCCCGTCGACGGCGTGAGACGGATGGCCCGGCTCGTGGTCAGCGCGCCATCCGATCGTATCAACAGCGTTCTGCACAAGGCCAGCCGTGATGCGGCCAGCCACAACAGTGCCGGGCACGCTGGCAGCAATGTCCTGGGGGGTGACGCCCATTGGCGCACCGCGCGTGAGACAGGTCCACACATGGATCTGGAACGGATAGGCCAGGAGCGCGCCACGGACGATCGATGCACCGTACGCGTCATAGTGCGATCTGACCGAGTGGAGGATGGCGAGCCGCGCTGTGGAGCCGATGCGCGGCAGCGTGGCGTGCAGGGGGAACAGCCCGTGCTGCTGCGTGCGCAGGTTGACGCCCTCGGCCCAGCCGTCGTAGTAGTGTGTGCGCGGCAGCACCCAGTCGCCCGGCTGCAGTGTGAGCTCGTCAGACTCGGCGGCGTTGTACGCGAGCCAGACGGGCAGCGGCACGAACACGGGGAGGAAAAGGGTGCGGATAAGCTGCAGCGCAGGCGCGAGTCCCGATCCGCCCGCTATAAAGACCATGCGCTCATAGTGCCAGTCGGGGTGGCCTGTCTGCGGGGAGAGCGGGCGGTCAGGATGCACCAGCTCGGTGCCAAAGGGCCCGCGGATCTTGATCTGGCGGTCGCCTGGCTTCTGGGACGCGAGGAACGGCGAGAGCACGCCGTTAGGCCGGACCTTGACAAGCACCTCGAAGCTGTTTGGGTTGCCGTTGATGGGGGTGTAGTAGCGCGACACGCACTTGCCCTCGACGCGGCACTGGATCTCGACCGACTCGCCCGGGAAGAACAGGTCAGGCTCGCCCAGCCGTGTGTCGTACGGGTACAGCACGCAAAACTTGAGGCGGTACGTTGGCGTGGTTGTGCCTGTGGGCGTCTCGAGGGTCGACGCGACGAGTGCATAGCGACGGTATTCGGCTGGATCAAAGATGGTCTCGCCCGTCGCTTCCTGCTGATTGGAGAACTGCGACACGAGGCGCGAGAAGCGGGCGTTGACGCGGTGGCCGTCGCTGTTGCTGGGCACGAGCTCGCCGACCATGAGCGTTGACAGCCGGGCAATGGCCATCCGGGTGTGCACATGCGTGCGGCGTGCGCGTATGACGTGTTTCCATTCCCTGTCCGTGAGACCCGACATTTCAGCAAACTTGCTCAGACGCAGATCAGAAGGAGGAGTCATGCTCTGCTTGAGAGCCGATGCGGCTTGAGGCGAACGTGGATTGCCGCCACCCAAGTTGGGCGAGCCAGTCGGGCCATCCACTGTGCCAGGCTGCTGCTGTGGGTCCTGTGCTTTCGGCAGAAAGCGGCTCCGCACAGATTGCCCATCCTGCTGCTGTGGCATAAAAGCAGCTGCGTCGTATCCAGCCTCATTGTAGTAGTCGATGGTGATGTCTGTGCCAGCAACCATGTGCAGGATGAGGCGGCCGCCAGGATGGTGCGCGAGCCACGACTCAATGTCAAAGACGTAGCGGCCATTGGCGACAACCAGCATGCGGCCGCTGGCGACGTATCTGTCGATGCTGTCCCAGGTGAACGACTGTGCCAGCGAGTGCTCCTTGGCGTACCGATCGAGACCGACAATGGCGACCACGCCGCTGCCCACCTCGCCGTCCTTGCCACCAGGAAGAGTGCTAGCGGATCCAAAGCCAGTGTCGTCCCGGGTGGGCACCGCAGTGACCATCTTGCGCTTGCCATCGTTGTCCACGACCATCTTGCGTTTGGGCGACGGGTTGGCGACGCGGTACTGGTAATAGACGTCTGTCAGGACGAAGAGCATGGCCCAGAAGAGGACCACGAAAAAGTATGCGATCCAGAAGCCACGGCCGCGGAACTTGGTTTCAGAGAGGGGGTACAGGGTCTGGATGCCCAGGCCGACCTGGGCAAAGGCGGCGAGGAGCAGGACTCTGCCGAGCCACATGTGGATGGTGCGGACGGGCAAGAAGCGCGAGCGATCGACGGCGTCGTGCTCGGTCGACAGCGACTGGCGGTTGAAGATGCCCAGGAGGCCCTGAGCCAGAGTGCCGGCGATGATGATGAAGCCGAAGATGGAATGGGGGCGGTAGATGAGCGACAGGTTTGGGCCAGCGCCAAAGTTGTTGCCGAGATTGAAGACCAAGTAGATGCCAGCCACGACGATGCCGAGCGAGCCACCGATGGCCTGGATGTACATGTGCACGAGCAGCCAGCCCGAGACGGACTTGAGGTAGCGGACGTAGAAGATGGAGATGGGGAACAGGACGAGCCAGGTGACGGCCATGGACGCGCCGTGGACCCGCTTGGCGACGATGTCGTCGGGGGCGGTCAGGTAGCCGACGCCGGTGGCCAAGGTGATGGCATAAGCGCCACGATGCGGGCCGTGATGGGCCAACCAGCCGTTCAGACTGTCAGGGTGGGGGTTTGGGTTGAAAGCAAAGATGTGGACGGCGGGCTTGTTCTTGTCGATGCGGGCATGGGCCACGTCGGGCATGGTGGGGCGACGGAACTCGACAATGAGCACCTCGCCGATGACGGTCTGGATCATGCCGTTGGACTGCAGGTCGATGATTTTGTCTGTGGAAGCCACCTGTGGGGAAGGTGTCAGTGGATGTTTTACAGGCGTGTCTTGTCAGTCGGGCAGTCGGGCAGTTGGGCAGTTGGGACTTACGGGGGGCGAGTAGTAGCCCGAGGGGATGGTTTCGAGCACGGCGACTCTGCGCGAGAGCCTGTTTGCATAAGCGACGAGCGAGTCTGAAGTGAGCATGGAGGAGCCCCAGCCGATGCCGACCCACATGCCCCAGATGCTGCGCGAGGCGGAGTTTTGCGAGCCGCATGAATTGGAGGAGGGGTTGAAGGGGTCAGCCTGTTGAAGCAGTTCAAGTGTGGCGGCTGCAACCAGAAGCACAGCAACCAGAAGCACAGCCCAGCACGCAACACAGCACACAGCTCACCTCTGGGTCGGCGAGTCGTTTGGATAGACAGCAAAGTACTGCGTGGCGTTGAAGACGAGGGCGGCGTGCAGGGTCTCTGCGCCGGACGGGGCATCGGCGGGCGACTCGAGCGACCAGTACAGACGCAGGGCGCCCGTGTCCTCAAAGTCGTCTGCGACGTGGGCAAAGGGGGCGAGCAGCGGCAGCGGCGGGGCGACGTTGCGCTCGGCAGAGGCGAGCGAGGCGAGCGAGGCGAGAGAAGCGAGAGAAGAGAGAGAGGCCAGCGAGGCCAGATGAGCCAGCAGGCCAAGTGGGTGGCGCATGGTTGTGGAGCAGACAGAGTTACATGGGGCAGTGCAGGCAGTGCAAGTGCCAAGAGAGTCACGTGCGGTCACGCAGTCCACGTGACAAAAGTCACATTTTGACACTCACACTTTGACACTCTCACTCGCTCTCTCTCACACACACACACACACACAACCAGACGCACCAAATGTCGGCCCAGGAGTTCCAGAACCCGCTGCGCAAGTTCAAGCTCGTCTTCCTCGGCGAGCAGTCGGGTGCGTGCGTGACTGTGTCTCTGTGGGAGTGCCACTCTGTCACTCTGTTCGAGTGTGCCTCTGTCACTCTGTCCCTGTCTGCCTTGCCCTTCCCCTTGCGCCCCTCTCCCCTCTCTCTCCCTCTTGGCCCGCCTGGTGTGCTGCGACCGACAGAGACGCCGCTCTTCCGCATGGCGCCGCCGCCGCCGCTTCAGCCGCCGCCATCTCTGCAAAGGCGTGGGCTCTGCCCGCCTGTTTCAGCGCGGGGCCCTCACACAGCGACTGTGCGGCAGCTCGTGCGGGTGCGGCCTCGACTACGGCAACCACTCCAACCACCACAACCACTCCAACCACGACGGCAGCCACTCTCGCATCGCATGGCCGCTGCCTGTCTGGCTGCTCTGCCTTGCCTGCCTGCCTTGTCTGGCCACTGCACGACCTGCCGCCGCCACGTTGCGCACGACGCCTGCTGCCTCGACGCTGCCGCTGTGCAGATCCCCTCCAGGCTACTACCACGACAACCACATCCCCATCCACATCCCCCCTCTCTCTCTCCCTCCATCCGCACCTGCTCTTGCACTTGCACTAACACCCGTGTCTGCGCCTTTGCCCTCATCACCGCCACACTCTCACTCGACTGCATCATCGGCAGTCGGCAAGACCTCGCTCATCACCCGCTTCATGTACGACACCTTCGACAACACCTACCAAGTGCGTGCACTCGAACCACCTCGCCTTGCCCTGCTCACTGCTTCTCACTGTTCACTGCTGACACGGACACTGACTCTTGCGCGCGCTCTCTTTACGCCATCTGCCATCGATCGTCTGCCACTCGTCTGCCAGGCCACCATTGGCATTGACTTCTTGTCCAAGACCATGTACCTCGAGGACCGCACCGTCCGTCTGCAGCTTTGGGACACTGCTGGCCAGGTTCGTGCTGTCCTCTGTCGGCTGTCTTGCTGATTATGCCCCTGCCTGCCCCTGCGTCGATCCGCCCGCTGACTAGATCCCGCCCCGTCCCTTGTGCCAACCATCATCCTCTGCATCCATTGCCTTTGCAGGAGCGTTTCCGCAGCCTGATTCCCAGCTACATCCGTGACTCTTCTGTCGCCGTCGTTGTCTACGATATCACCAGTGCGTGCGCCTTGAACCCCATGCTGTCTTGCGTTGTCTGGCCACAACTCTGTCCTGCACGCTGCTCACACCCGTCTCTCTTGCCCGTCTCCATGTGGATGGCAAATAGACCGCAACTCGTTTGCCAATACCTCCAAGTGGGTCGATGACGTCCGTGCCGAGCGCGGCAACGATGTGATTATTGTCCTTGTAGGCAACAAGACCGACTTGAGCGACAAGAGGTTCGTCTGCCCGTGCACATCTGTCTGCCGCATTGTGCAAGGCTGACGTGGACTGGACGCGCTTATGCTCTCATTTGCATGGCTTGTGTGGCTTGCGTGGCTTAGACAAGTGTCGACCGAGGAGGGCGAGAAGAAGGCCAAGGAGTTCAACGTCATGTTCATCGAGACCTCTGCCAAGGCTGCCTACAACGTCAAGGCTCTCTTCAAGAAGATTGCTCAGTCGCTTCCCGGCATGGACAACCCTGGCACCGAGAACAACGGTAAGCAGCTGGCCTTGTGCACCGCTCGCTGTCTCCACATTCTGTGCATTCACACTTACGCATCCACGTGCATCGCATCGCATCGCCTGGTCTGCTCTTGCAGTCATTGATGTCAAGGTCAACCCGACGTCCAAGAGCGAGGCTTCCAGCTGCTCTTGCTAAGCGTGTGCAGCCGTTGGGCAGGGGGGTCGAGTCGAGTGGTGCGGGGGTCGAGAGTGACAGGAGACTGCGCGTTGGCAAGGCGTGTGCACGGGCATATGCAGACGCACATGCGCGCAGCAAGTCGCATATATGGTGCCAATGAACACTTATGATACAGGAGTTGATCACCCATGGTTGCCACCAAGCCTTTGTCTGTATTGGCGATGCACAGACACGACGTCAATCTCCACAACCAACCCGTCACACAGACAGACAGTCGGCCGCCCTAGAACAGCGACCGCAGAGCTGCACTGCGCACGGCCCCGTTGGACGCCACGCTCTGCAGCGCCTCGTTCTGTGCACCCTCCATCGACATGCCGCCGTTGCGGTACGCAGAGTGAACGCGTTTGAGCAGCACCAAAAAGTACAGCCCGCTGACCGCCCACCCCACAAACGCGATCGCACAGCAGACGCCAGCCAGAATCTTCTTGTCCGTGAACATGGCGATCATGTTGATCCCCCCTGCCGATCCCGACCCTGCCCGCACAGTCAGCCCGTCGTCAGCCATCAACTATCAGCCATCAGCCATCAAACATTTCCCATTTCCCAGCCGCTCCGCCTTACCAGGAATACCCAAGGCCATGTACCCGCAGAACATAATGTGCATCGAGCCAAACACAAAGTACACCATGAAGCCGAGCGACGAGTTGCGTGCAAACGCCCTGTACACGGGCCGGTACCAGCTGATAAACGACACGACAGGCAGCACGAGGCCGTACATGACCGACAGGCCAAAGTCGCTGGCAGCCGTGGTGACGCCGGCCGCGTGTGCCACGAGCATCGAGAAGCACGCCACGGCGTTCCACAGGAGAAGGCCGACGAAGGCGGACCAGCCAACGTACAGGTACGTGGCCAGATGGCGCACGTGTGGCGGGATGTCGACCGAGAGGTTGTGGTACACGAGCGGCCAGCAGGAGGGGAAGTTGTTGCTGCGATCCACAACAGCTGGCTGTTGCTGCTGCTGAGGTTTGCCGGCCTTGGGCGGTGGTTGCTGAGGCTTGCCGCCGCCTGACAGCTGCGCTTCGCGGGCTGCGAGCTCGGCCTCGCGACGTTGCAGCTCGGCCTCCTTGGCTGCAAGTGCCGACTTTCAGGGCATGTCCATCGACCAGCCAGACAGTCGGTCAGCCACACTTTCCAGCACAATCTGCATGCGGGGACACGCTACCTGCTCAGGCGACCGTCCAAACACCGGCATCGCAGGCATGGCAGGCCAGAAGCTCTTGGCTGGCGCGTTTGCCGCACCACCACCGCCACTGCCGCCAAGATCTGGATGGCCAGACGCGGCGCGACTGTGAGCCGGCGACGCCGCTGCCGAGGCCGACGCAGATCCAACGGCCACGGGGATCGTCGCAGGCCCACGGCCGCCGTCGATTCTCACGTCCTGCAGCGGCTGCATCTCGGCCGCCGAGCCAGCCCCGTCTGCATGGGCGTTGCCCGTCGAGCTGAAGAAGAAGTTGGTCTTGGGCAGCGACGCAAACGGGTTCGCCAGAAACGACGGCCCGCCGCTGCTGCCCGTGCCCGACGGCGTCGTGGCCGTCGTGGTGGCCGTCGTCGTGGTGGCCCCAGTGGCCATGGTCGCTGAGATGCCTGCCGGTGCGATCGACGAGCGCAGCGGCCGCTGCTCGTCGTCTGCCTCGTCAGCGAACGGGTTTCGAAGTGGCATTGTCGCGTGTTTGGGCAAGCAGCAGCGACGGCTTTGCTGCAATCTCGTCTGCACATGTGGGCCACGAGAGCGAGAGTCGCGGCCGTTGCGTCCACTCGGGCCGCACCGACGGCACGGGCGGCAGCCAGAGCGCCGCTGTGCGCGCACCGCAGTCTGCTGGCGGGCGCAAGGCTGCTGAGCACACGCAGCGGCGGCCGCCGTCGCACCACCACCAGCAGCAGCAGCACCTCCACAATCGACGCTGACAACGACCAAGACGGCGACGGCGACCAAGACGCCGACGAGCCGTACACGCTGCAGACGTTCAAAGACACGTACCCGCTCGCCATGGCCGCCAGTCGCTTCAGAGCGCCGGCGACCGACAGTCTGCTCGAGGGTGCGCAGTGGTGGGAGTCGCAGTTCCTGATTCCCATCCGTCGGTAGGTCGGCGGCTGCGTCTGTCTGTCTCGCCACTCGATCGTGCTGACCCGCCCTCTCTCACATACGCTCGTATCACGGCATGGCACGGCACGGCCAGCACGCTGAGCAATCTGGCCGGCAAGGTGCGTCGATGCATGCGTCATTCTCGTCTGTGCACACACATACACACACACACACACAGACCAGCCACTGACGCTCGTCCAACATGTGCAGGGCTGGCTGAACGGCAGGCTGACCGACACGTCCGCCGAGGCCGAAAAGGACTCGGCCGGCAACGACATGGACCTGTACATCCCCGACCAGTTCATCGCCGGAGCCACGTCGGGCATCACGGCGCTCTTCCGCATGCTGTCGACGCCGCCGTCGCCCGCGTGGCACCGGCTGCTCAAGCCCGAGCTGCAGGCGACGCTCATCCGCCACGCGTCGGCACTGCACAGCCACGGCCTGCGACCGACGCTCACGCTGGTGTCGCTGGACAATGTGGCCGTGCGCGACATCTGGTTCACGTTTGGCGACGGCGATGTCGTGACCACGACGCTCAACAGAGCGCCGGTCGTTGAGACGTTTGGCGCGCTGTCCGTGCTGCGCAAGACGCGGCTCGGTGGGCAGCCGATCGCGCTGTACCGCGAGGTCGGCTTCGAGTATGCCATGGAGCGCGGCGACTATGAGACGGACGATGACGGCAAGCTCGTTGCGCCGCCTATTGCTGTCCGGGGACGCATGATCAAAAAGGGTCAGGTGGTCGGCATTGATGTCGTGGCTGATGCCGAGATTGATGTGACCATCTCGCGCGTGGGCAGCACCGACAATGCGGATGGTGCCGGCAATGCGGATGCGGATGGAGACGCACGAGATGCGACGGTATGGACACGCACCATCAAGCGACCGATTCTCGTGCGCTTCGAGACGGACCATTTCATGCAGGAGCTGCCGGAAACCGGCTGGCGCATCGCAGACATTGACAACTGGCGCGCCAGCAAAATGTACGACTAGTGCACGTCACACCAAAATGAACCCGTGTACGTCACAGACCACAAGAACCAAACAATAGTAATAGCCGGCGTTTAATTCAGTACAGCGCTGCCCCCCGTCTACTTGCCCTTGCCACCGCCCGACGTCTTTTGCTTGCGCTTCTTGACCGCCTTGGGCATCTTTTGCTTGCGCTTCTCGCGCTTCTCTTCCTTGATCGCGCGCTTGCGGTCGCGCTTGGCGTCCTTGTCTTCGTGCTTCTTGAGGCTGGACGGTGCTGCATCGCGTGGCTCGTACTCGCCCTCCTCGCTGTCAGAGTTGCTGTCATCCTCGCCCGAGCCAGAGCCAGAGCCCGAGTCGCCATCGTCCGAGTCTGGCTCGTCCTGCTCGTCCGGTTCACCATCGGCCTCGTCTTGATCACCATCAGACCGTGCCTTGGACGCGGATTTCTTGCTCTTGCTCTTGCTCCCATTCTTCCCCTTGCTCGTGCTCGCGTCCGTCGGCACGACACCAGGCAGACCAACAACAACATCGTCGCCATCGTCGCCATCCTCGCTGTCAAGTCCATCCTCGCCATCTGCCTCGACAGGCTCGACCGCCGGCTCAACAATCTGGACGCTCTTGGACACCGCTGCCTTGATCTCGCCAACCACACTTGCACCAGCACCAGCAGTATCCTTGAGCGAGAGCCCCATAACCGACCGGAACAGCACCTGCACGACAATGCATCAGCCACCGCCAACACACACACACACAGACACACACACACACCACATGCACCAACTCACATCGTCATCGTTGGTCGACTTCATCTTGTGCGAGTCCGTCTCCGCCGTCGCAATCTCATCAAGCGTGCGCGGGATGTACACTTGTTTGAAAAAGGCTTCGTCCTGCTGCACTTGCGTGTCTTGGAGGTATCCGGCCGGCCGCATGGCAATCTCGGCGGCCATCTGCCACACACCCACACCGTATGAGTACACCACTAACCCCACACACACTCCACTCCACACACACCACTCCATGCACGACACACGACGACAAAGACAAGAGACTCACCTGGTCGAGATATGCATCCAGGACAGCCGTCTCGTTGTCGCGGTCGCTCCGTAGCGGATCCCAGGCAGGCAGCCGATCGCCGAGAGCCGCACACAGGGCATCAAAGTCCATGACAACAAAGTCAAACACCTCGCGAACAGTCATGATCTGCTCCGTCAGCCTCCGCCGAAAGTACTCGACAAAGTTGGTGCAGTCTTTACGGAGGAACTCGAGGGCGTGCGGGTGGTCATGCTCGACGCTCTGCGACACATCAATGACGTACACGGTGCCCTTGTGGAACAGCAGGTTGTACTCGGAAAAGTCCGCGTGCACTAGGCGGCACTTGTGGTAGAGCGTCCACAGGATGCGCAGTAGCTGGCGGTACACGTCGCGGTACACGGCCTCGTCCGTGATGGGCGCGTCCTTGAGCCGCGGTGCAGCCCAGCCCTTCTTGTCGCCCACAAACGTCATCAGGAGGACGTGGAGACGCAAGAGGAGCGGCTCGGGGCACGGCACGCCCGCCGCTTGCAGACGCTTGAGGTTGCGCATCTCCTTCTCGGCCCACGTCTGCACCATCTTGCGCGGATTGGATTTCGAGTACCCGTGGCGGAACCGGAACTCGCCCGCCACGTACCGGTCGCGGTCCTTGAACACGAGAATCGACGTCTTGTAGATCTTGATGGCCCGGTGCGCGCCGTCGGCCGTGGTGGCGTGGTACACGTTGGCCTCTTTGCCCGTCGAGATGCAGCCATTGACCTCGTAAATGACGTCCTTGTTGAGCATCTTGAACAGAATCATGCGCGTGCGCGGGTCAAGCACCTGCTCGACCGTCGCGCGGTCCGCCTTGTCCTTGTTGAGAAACGAGCGGTCGTCGTTGCCGCCGCCCTTTTTGTTGGCCGCCCGCGACTCGTTGGCCATGAGATCGTCGAGCTTGATGCGGCTGGCATACTTTTGTGCGAGCTCGACCGACTCGGCGTCGAGCGTGCCGGCCGCCGCGCTGGCAGCATGGGCCGCATTGGCGGCCGTCTTGGCAGCAGCCACTTTGCGTGCCCGCGCTTCGATGCGGTTGAGGATCTGGCCCTTGATGGCGGTCGGTGCTGGGCCAGACGAGGACGACACGGATGCGGCCGTCGAGGCATCTGCAGCGGCCGAGGATGCCGATGATGGCGTCCTGAGTGATCGCGACGATGCGCCACCAGCACCTGGAATGGCGAGGGGTGCTCCAGACGGCGGCAGCACAGGCGTGGCAGGCGTGGCAGCCGGCCCCGAGAGCGCAGCCACCTGTGCCCGCGTACGGTTGAACTTTTTGGTAAAGTCTGTCGCCGGCCATCAGCAAGTGAGCAAGCAAGTGAGCGAGCGTCAGCCAGCAGGTCAATCGTCGACCGACAAGCGTGCACTTGCCTCCGGTGGCATCGAACCACTGGTCGTCAAACGTATAGTCGTCGTTGGCCTGCTCGTCGCTGTCGTCGTCGTCGTCGTGCCCAGCGCCGTAGTCCTCGTCCTCATCGCCATCCTCGTCCAGCAGGCCGCCGTCCAGCCCGTCTGCGGCGTTTGCTGCCGCACCATGCTCGGCATCGTCGGCGTCCGAGTCGGCGTCCAGGTCGTCGTAGTCGGCCATGTCGATGGCGCCGTGCTCAACAGCAGCAGCCGCAGGAGCAGCAGGCTGATTGTCCTCGTCGGCGTCTGAGAACTGGCCCGGCGCATGCGGCTCGTCCTGCTCGCTGTCGTGCACAACCACCGCCGCAGCTGCTGCTGGCTGCCTCTGGCTCGCTTTCCGTGCCATCGTCGAATTTTTTTTTTCTGTTGTTGATTGGCAGGGCAAGTGTCCATAACAACGACGACCGCTGGAAGAACGCGAGTCACGTGACGCGCTGCCAAAGCTTGTCGTCGTGGCCTCGATCGGAGGTTGGATCGGAGGTTGTCCTGACAACCAAGGCACTGCGACGCTGGACAACTCCGAACAACAGGCAGGCAGCGCAGACAGATGATGGGCAACGGGCTGGACCGAGTCGTGAGTGCAGCCAGGCAGCCAGGCTCGTGCGTCGCGGCTGCTTCTGCTGACCCAGCCGGCCTGCCCACCACAGATGCAGCTCTCGAGCATTGTTGATGCCACAGGCAACGACGTCGATGTTGCGGCCGCAACCGCTGCAGCTGCGCAGCGCCATGTGGCCAGCAACGCGGCAAGCAAGGGCTGGTGCAGCCAGAGCGACGGCAGCGTGTATGTCTGGTTGCCTGTCTGTCTGTCTGTCGGGTTGCCTATATGCCTGCCTGTGCGCGAACTGACTGCTGAATGCTGTCAACCGCCGTTACGTCAACCGCATGTCAAGTGCCACACCGGACCATGCCCATGACTTCCACCGCGACGACAGCCACAGCAATGCCAACGATGACAATGACGACGGCGGACATGGCTTGCCGTCATCCAGCGTCAACGCCATGCACGTCGACACTGACGAGGACGACGAGGACATGGTCTTTCTGAGCGGCTGGTCGCGGCGTCGCTCCGAGCTGGGCAAGCGCCGTCGGATCCAAGAGTTGGAGGAGACCGACTCGATGGCCGACGATGCCGCCTCTGAGCCCGCCGCCAGCGCGACGACCGATGCAGCCGATCGCCTGGTTGCACGGGCTGGTTCCAGCAAAACCGGCTACGAGAACACTCGTGCTATCCTGCTGTCCAGGCTTGAGATGCTGGCTCCCACGCCATTGTACCTTGGCGACGCGTGTCCGCTTCCTGAACCGCAGACAGCCATCATCGCCTCGCTCAACGCCGACGCCAGGGCCATGCTCGCGAGATCGCTCAAATCTGCAAGCCCAGACGTGCTGCTTAGCATTCTTGTCAAGGACATACCGTTGAAGGCGTTCGATGTGGCCTCGACTGCGTGTTTCGAGATCATCTTGCGGCTGATGCCTGATTATGGCAGACCAAACAGCATTCGATCCACCTACGTCCTCACCGATGGCCAGAAACGCGCACAAAGGTCGGTGGTCGTGTGCCGTGTCTGTTGGTGTGATGAATGCTGACATGGTGATGTGTGCGGCACGGGAACAGAGACGAGATTGCGTCGCTGGAGGCCGACCGACAACGGCATGCCATATTGCGGTGTTCGCCCTATGTCGACAGATGGATGCTGCTGAACGGCATGCAGTCATGGACAGTCAAGCAGTTTACACTCCTCTACATTCTGTAAGTGGATGCTGGATCGTTCCTGCATCTGTCCCAAAGGATACGCTGACCGTCGGCTGGCACTCCCCGCAGACTCTTCCGGAACGTACTGTCCAAGTACGAGCTGTTTTGTCGACAGCGTTCAAGTGCCGTCAACAGTGCGTTTGGCCACGGACGTGCTGATTGTGTGTCTCTTGCTGTCGCTGCCAAATGCACTGACCCGCCAACAGCAGCAGATGCCGAGCCGACTGCCGGACTCAGTGCAGATGATGTGCTGCAGAGACAGCTGGCGGAGAAAGAGGCGATAGCACTAGCACGGCGCAAGCGGAGAAACGAGATGGAGCGGTTGAGGCGTGCAGCCGCAAGGAAAGCCAGAGCCGAAGCTGCGCTTCAGCAAGCGGCAGCCAACGCAGCGGGCATGCATTCCAACGCGATGGTGCTCCACAACGGCGTGCAGTCACATCAGCAGCAGCAGCCACATCAGCCACATCAGCAGCAGCAGCAGCAGCAGCAGCAACCGCCGCCGCAGCAGCAAGGGACCGCCAATGCCAGCCAAGCCAACAACCACAACACGCACGCATCGGTAACCGCAACAGCGCCACCCCTTGCACATGGTAAACGATCTTTAAGAGCCAAGACAGTTCTGTCACAGCATCAGGCTGTCGACAGCAAGGATGGTGAACGTTCCGACGCGGCCCATCTCATGCACACGCTGGCTGTCCATGCCATACCACTTGTGGAACCCAAGACCGAACCGGCAGGCGTGGACAGTCGTGGCGGTTCTGAATGTGACGCTGCTGCACAGGCCGTGGATGCAAGTGCTGATGCAGGTGCAGGCGTGGACGGCAGCGTTGAGCCCGAGTGTGGCAGCAAGATGAGCGCCGAGCTGGATGACGACACACGTCGCAAGGAAGAGCAACGGAGACTGGCAGCGCAGATGTACAATGAAAGACGACGCGCGGAGCGTGCCAGGAGGAAGGCGGCCAGGCTCAGCGCTTTGGCTGACGCGGAGAATGCCGGCATGCACGACGGTGTCGGTGGATGGACCGCGGACGCTGCAGCTGGGTCGGATGGTGCAAACGGCATGGGCAGTGCTGGCTCGGGCACTGTTGCGGACGCTGTCATGAGTCGCCGGGAAGCGCAACGCGAGCTGGCGGCACAGATGCACAACACGAGACGTCGCGATAGCCTTGCCAGGACATCAACAGCAACAACAGCAACAGAAGCAGCGGTCACGTCTGGCCGTCGGACACTTCGTTCCATGGATTCCGGCACACATTCTTGCGTCGATGCATACGGTCGGGCGGCGACATACGGCTCGGCAGACGATGATGATGATGCTAAACAAGTCCGCACGAATACTGCACATGCGCTCCACACCCGGCCAAGCCGACACGCATCTCGCGAGGCATCGACGGACACTGCTGGCTGCCACTCCGGCTTCTTCGATCGGTGGGGACAGCGCAGGTTCATTATCAACGCAGCGGCACTTGCAAGCGCACTGCAGGAAGCCGAAACAGTCCTTTTGAGCCGCAGCCTCTATGGAAGGCCCGATGGGTCGGATATAGCCGAAGCGGCAATGATGCGGGTTGTACGCGGGATGGATGGCTACGGATGGACGGGCGTGCGGGAGAAGGGATCTGCGAGCGGCATGGACGGCGGCGCGGCAACAGATGCAGTCACGGCACTCCGACGGTCGAGCGAAACGGACTGCAAGCAGCGATATTGGCCTAGTACGAAGCTTGCAACGCCTGCTGCTGAATCTGTCGATCGCACGTCTGTTGGCCGACCCGGTGGCTCTGTTGCCGTTGCGGCGGAACCATTGTATTATGTTCATGACTCACCTGTCGATGTGATGGGCAGCGCGACTCTGTCAACCAACGGTCAAGGTCAGCCTCAACAGCAAGCCAACGCGGCCAATACGGCACCAACGACGCCGCTCAAGCCAGCACTGGTTGCAGCTCTCTCCGCTCTCGATATGACCTATCTGCGCGGTTTAGCAAAATCCATTCCAGACCTGGACCTCCCCATCGCATCTCTCACGGCGGCCGGCCAACACTTTGTCGTAGACACGCTGGCCCGGATGTCCATCATGCGAGTGGTCCGGCTCGCCCCGCATGGATTGGCAGACGGCGACATCCCTGACCCTGTGCGCACGGATATAGCTGCGTTTGATGCCGAGATGAGTGGTGTGGTCCGTGCCATCTATTCAAGGCGCGATGACGTGCAAGTGAGCAGCGACGAGCTGGCTGTGGCAAAGTGAGTCTTGTGCGTCAGTGTGTTGCCGCAGCGGACCCGGGCTGATGCATGGTGCTGGACAGATCGGTCGTTGAGGATCTTGCCATGCATGGCATCCACGCGTTTACCTCGAGCCGCGTTGCCCAGTCCATATTCGGCTGGCTCAGTCATCCGTCCGTGGCGTCCTGGACGATCAACCAGTTTGCGGCGCTCTTTACAAAGTGGGTTGCTGACTTTTGTTTTTTGGCGGGGTGGCATGCGCGTCCAACGTCGCGGACTGATGCCATGCACGCACACAGGCTAGCCGCACACTATGCAACCATTGTCCAGCAAACACACGCCAAGATCCGCTCCGTGTTTGTGGACAATGTGCGACTGGTCGGCTTTGATGCAGCGTTTGCAGCGCATAATGCCGAATTGTCACGGTCTCGGCGGAACCGGTCCTCTCTCACGACCTCTGGCGCCATGGCCGCGGGTATTGTGGCGGCATCTCCGGCACTGTCCAGCAACGACACGGTGTCGTCTGTGACCGAGCCCGAGCTGCAGGTGCTACAACCGCAACAGGCGCAACACGAGCAGCCGACATGGACGCGTGCGTGCGACAGCGTGTCTGATGCTGCCATCACGGCTGCGTTGACTCTGCCACCGCTAGACACACTCACAGGCGATCTGACAGTCAACCAGCTGTCTCGTCTCGTTGGTGCGCTCAAGGCCACAGCCACGACCGTACTGGACAGTCTCGTGGCAGCTGACGTTGACGAATCACTGGCGCCGGCTCCACTTGCGTCATCGCTCGAGCACCTGAGAGCGCGACTGGTGCCAGCATCTGGATCTGACGAGCACATGCGGGCTGTTGCGTGAGTGCTGCGTGTCTGTTGGCTTGTTGCTGTGCAATGTGAGAGCGGGGCATCTGACGCAGCGTGTGTGTATTTGTGTGCGCAGGGACGAGATCCAGGCGTTTGTGGACATGGGACCGGCTGTGTATGCAGCCACACGATGCGCCGAGTATCTGGACAACTGGCAGACGTATCCCTGCATTGCGGGATGGAGCGTCAAGCATCTTGTTGTCACATATGCCGTGTACGTTGGCTCGCAGCTGCATGGCGTCTGTGTGTGCATCAGTGTGTGCATCTGTGTGTGCAAGCACCGTTGTGGCTGACTTGGTGTGTGGCAGGTTCGTTGCATGGGTGTATCGTGCGGCAGTGATTGCCACTGGCGGGCAGCCTGCCTGGTGAGTCTCTGTCATGGCAGACTGTGGACGCAGCATGCACAAGCGGCTGACTGGCACACGCACCAACAGAGCCGTTGGATCGACTGCGTTGAATGGAATGAACTGCATCGCATTGGCTGCACTTGATTCATTGGACATGATACTTTACTTGTGGGCAACAGATGGGATCTGGATGGACAGGTCATCCTTGGAGTCACCAGCAATCGTCAGATCATCGGTGTCCAAGTGCGAAGTACACAACGGGCAGCGGCGCGCGGCCTTGGGGATGCTCTTTGTGCAGTACGGGCAGTCCTTCTCAACCGAAGGGTTGGGACGACGGAACGTGGCGGCGTAGATCTTGACGATAAAGTACACAATCGCCGAGATGATGATAAAGTTGATGACGACCTGCAGGAAGCGACCCCAGTTCCAGGTGACGATGCCGGCCTTGTTGGCCTCAGCCGGCGTGTTCCATGTGCCCTTGCGGCTGCGGCAGTCGGTGATATTGCTCGGGCAGCGCAGGATCTCGTAGTTGTTCTCGAGGTTGTTCTGGGTGGCCAGACCGATGATGGGCGTGATGAGATCGCTCACAAACGATGTGACGATGGCTGTGAATGCGGCACCCATGACGATACCGACTGCGAGGTCGACGACATTGCCGCTGTGGATGTGCAGCAAGAGAGAGTGTCAGTCGGCGATCGTTGTTGGGGGAGAGTGTTGCACGGCATGGTACGGCAAGTGCCACTCACCGGTTCAGGAAGTTCTTAAAGTCGTCAAAGACAGAGCCGACGGCACCGACGCTCTTGACGGCGCCCTTGCCAATGTTGGCGCCGACATGCTTGGCACCCTGGCTGAGGTTCGAGCCGACGTTGCGAAGGCGCTGCGTGGGCGACATGGGGTTGTTGTTGTTGTTGCTGGACATGGTAAGGGTTACGATGAATGCAGTCAAGTGCACAACGTAAGTGGGAGGCCGACTCGTTTTATACGTAGCTGGCCGCTAGTCTGAAACAGGAGACCGTTTCACAGGTGGCGCGGCTGAAATGGCGCGCCGTCCAGCCACCGCTTTGATTGCGCCGGGGCGTGGGGGTGGTGCGCCGTTCGTGTGAGTAGGGCTGACGTGATGGCCGCTGCCCCGCGTTTCTGCCAATCCACGACTGGCCAGAGCGGCCCATGGATAGATTGAACGGCCGTGGACAGACGTGGCTTCGAATCGTGCTATAAAGATGCGACTGACCCCCCACTCGCCACATACGTGCAAGCAACTCAATCCATGGCCGAACCATCGTCCTCCAAGAACCCGCTCTCGCCCACGCAGCGCCTTCGCAACGTCGGCTCGAACCTCAGCCAGGGTGCCAAGCATGTCGGCGCCAACATTGGCAAGGGCGCCGTCAAGAGCGTCGGTGCCGTCGGCTCTGTCTTTGACGACTTTAAGAACTTCCTGAACCGGTGAGTGGCACTTGCCGTACCATGCCGTGCAACACTCTCCCCCAACAACGATCGCCGACTGACACTCTCTCTTGCTGCACATCCACAGCGGCAATGTCGTCGACCTCGCAGTCGGTATCGTCATGGGTGCCGCATTCACAGCCATCGTCACATCGTTTGTGAGCGATCTCATCACGCCCATCATCGGTCTGGCCACCCAGAACAACCTCGAGAACAACTACGAGATCCTGCGCTGCCCGAGCAATATCACCGACTGCCGCAGCCGCAAGGGCACATGGAACACGCCGGCTGAGGCCAACAAGGCCGGCATCGTCACCTGGAACTGGGGCCGCTTCCTGCAGGTCGTCATCAACTTTGTCATCATCTCGGCGATTGTGTACTTTATCGTCAAGATCTACGCCGCCACGTTCCGTCGTCCCAACCCTTCGGTCGAGAAGGACTGCCCGTACTGCACAAAGAGCATCCCCAAGGCCGCGCGCCGCTGCCCGTTTTGCACTTCGCATCTCGAGACTGAAGAGGCGAGCGACGGCACGGACAAGGACGAGACCGCCATTGACATCGCCTCTGTTGTGCGCAAGCCATGAGTGCTGCCGTGTCTAGAAGCCATTGCCGGCATCCCAGCACATACAACGACCAATACATACAGTCACAACCGCTTCATTCTTAATATGTAATGTATGTGCACCATCAGTGCACACTGCCTGAGCTCGACGCAGACAGGCCGAAGTCGGCGAGCTCAACCACGCGGACGCACACGCGCAGCCATGGCCGCCTCGATACGCCCCTGCAACCGATCGTTCGAGTCCAAAACCAGGCCGAGATCCCTGATCACGCCATCCGACAGTCGGTAGCACCAGCCATGCAGCACCAGCCGCTGCCCTCTTGCCCATGCGCCTTGCACAATTCCGTTGGCGGCGACCTTGGACAGCGACTGCAGCACATTGAGCTCGCACATGAGGTCCTCACGCTGCTGGTCCGTGCGCAGCCGCGAGAGCACCTCCTTGTACGAGCGCCGCAGATCGCGGATCTGTTCCAGCCAGTTGTCGATGAGGCCCGAGTGCTCGCCCGTCATGGCTGAGTGCACGCCGCCGCACGAGTAGTGTCCTAATGCGTCGTGAGTGGCAGTGCCTGTGTGAGCAGTGCGTTGATGTATGGAGCAAGAGGAGCAGGAGGAGCAAGAGGGGGAGGCGCAGGAGGCGCAGGCTCTCACCGCAAACAATGACATGGTCGACTTTGAGCACGTCGACGGCGTACTGGAGGACCGACAGGAAGCTCAGATCTGTTGTCACGACGACGTTGGCGATGTTGCGGTGAACAAACGCATCGCCAGGACCGAGCCGCACTGTGCCGAATGGATCAGGAAGCCCAACAGAATGCGCATCAGTCGGCAATCGTTATCCATCGGGTCATGTGGTGGTGCATGTGGTGGTGCATGCGGTGGTGCATGTGGTTATACGGTGCGGGCGTCGGGATGAAAGTTGATGGCGCCAGCGATCATGTCTCAATCCAACGCCTCCCGCAGACTGTCTGCCTGTCTGCCAGTCTGCCTTCATGGCTGCCTGTCTGCCAGCCAGTCCGACAGACCGCCTGCGAGGTTGCGGCATGCAGCATACAGCGGCAACCACACAGCAACAACACAGCAACCACGCAGCAGCGAGCACTCACAAATCTCGGTTGGCGGCACTCGAGAGTCCGAGCAGCCGATCCACAGAATGGCGGGCGACTGGCCCTCGGCGAGCTTCTTGAAATAGGCGGGCTCGTCTTCCCGCTTCTTGTACGCCCACGCCCGGTTGTTGTTGAGCAGCTGCTGGACGTCCAGCTTGCGCGGGCAGCCGCTGGCGAGTTCTGGTGCGGAGGTGTCGGAGGGAGGTCCGGCGAGTGCGACATGTCGTTGGCGGGCGCTTCGATGCAGTTGGTCAAAGCGAGGCAAAACGTCGTCGTACTGCCGACAATGATGCGACCAGGCTGCAAGACGGCTGCAAGACGGCTGTAATACGGCTGCAAG
>JAHLKH010000282.1:0-24545 GCA_025526915.1 Entophlyctis helioformis | reverse complement strand
TGGATATCGCGAGGGACAGAGCCAAGCCGGACCGAGAGAAGGCGGATCGCCGTATGGCGCCAGGTCGTGGTCAGACAATAGACAAAGCATGCGGCCAGAAACAGTCGCTCGTGACGGTAGCATGCGGGACGAGCCTCGTGAGAGGACTGGACTCAAGGGCGGCACACGTGATGGACCTCCTCGTCGCTTTGAGCGTGACGCTGAACCAAGCCGATTTGCGCCTGGATCCAATTCAGGATCGACCGAGTCTGCACGCTCAGGGTCCCGACCAAGCAGCTACGGCGGCAGCAACAGTAGCAACAGCTTTGGGTCTGGATCCTTTGACTCGAGGCGACCCGGAAACCAAGACGGACGCGGGCCGCTCAAGACACGCGGGGATCGCTTAGACGAGCCAGACGTGGCTGAGGATGCACTGGTTGATAAGGCGTTTGATCTCAGCACATTCTCGCTGTCTGGCCTCGACGCTGGTGGCGCAGATGCTGCTGGCGCTGTTTCGTCTGAGCGCGAGAGTGTGTCCAATCGGCGCAGTGGCAAGATGTCCGACAAGGAGCGCGACCGTGAGAAACGGCAGCGGGAACAGGAGCGCAAGGAGAAGGAGCGCGAGCAGAGGGAGGCCAAGAAGAAGGCTGCCGAGCAGAAGCCTGTCATCAAGGATATTTATCTGCAGGATGGCATTACCATTGCCAATCTGAGTACTCTACTCGGTGTCAACTATGGTGAGCTGCCAGTCTGATCCCGCCCCGCTAATTGGCTTGCTCTGCTGACGCGTCTATCCGTATGACAGACAAGCTCGCAGTCAAGATGCAGAAGCTGGCTTCACGACCACGGACTCTGATTATGGTTGGACATAGCTTGGCTTGTTGGGGAGAGGATAGATTGCATCGATGCTGACTGTGTTTCCACACTGGGACAGTGCTCACATCCGAGGTGGCCAGTCTGATTGTCATGGAGTATGCATGAATCCGGTTGTGCAAGAGACGCAGACGATCGACATCAAGCCACGGCCAGAGCCTCAAGACTGGTCCCCATACCCGCTGCGGCCGCCCGTCGTGACGATCATGGGCCACGTGGATCACGGCAAAACGACGCTTCTCGATTCGCTGCGCAAAACGTCGGTTGCAGCGGGCGAGGCCGGCGGCATCACACAGCACATTGGCGCATTCTCTGTGCTTCTTCCGACAGGACCGCGCATCACTTTCTTGGACACGCCTGGACACGCCGCCTTTTCAGCCATGCGCGAACGCGGTGCGCAGACGACCGACATTGTCGTGCTGGTTGTTGCGGCGGACGACGGCGTGATGCCCCAGACGGTCGAAGCCATCAAGCATGCACAGGCTGCCAATGTCCCGCTGATTGTTGCGCTCAACAAGTGCGACAAGCCCGGCGTCAACACGAAAAAGGTCAAGGAGGGTCTGCTGCGACACAATATTGTGCTGGAGGAGTTTGGCGGCGAGATCCCCGCCGTGGAGGTCTCTGGTCTGACGGGCAAGGGCCTGGATGAGCTCGAAGAGACGATTCTGACTCTGTCCGAGGTGCTTGACATGCGCGGCGATCCCGACGGCCTGTGCGAGGCAACCGTCGTGGAGGCCAAGCTCAACCGCGAGCGCGGCAACGTCGCGACCGTGCTCGTGCGCCGCGGCACACTGCGTCCTGGATCTGTGCTTGTTGCAGGCAACGTATGGTGCAAGGTGAGACGGCTGCTGGACGAGAACGGATCCGAGGTTGAGCAGGCCGGGCCGTCCACGCCTGTCGAGGTCATGGGATGGAAAGAGCTGCCGCAAGCGGGCGACTCGGTGCTGCAGGCCGAGTCGGAGCAGCTTGCCAAGCGTGTTGTGCAGAGCCGCAAGCGCCACGCCGAGTATCTGGCCGGCATTGAGGCGATTGAGACGATGAACCAGAAGCGCATGCAAGAAAAGGCTATCCGCGCCGAGGCGGCCGACGGGTCTGCCGAGGCGGGCAGCGGGCCAGCAACAGCTGCTGCGGAGGCATTCAAGGCTGCGAGCGACGGCAAGAAGGAGCTGCGACTTATCCTCAAGGCGGATGTGCACGGCACGCTCGAGGCACTTGAAGGCGTGCTCCAGGGACTGCCGAGCCACGAGATTCAGGCCACGGCTGTTTCTGCCGGCGTGGGAGCCGTGACGGACTCTGACATCCAGATGGCGATTGCGACTGGCGGTGAGTAAGCGCGTGGCCACATGCCTGTCGTCTGCATTGGCACACGACGCTGACAAGGAAACTGACATGCATGGCAAACACGGTCAACGGACATGCAGCGCGCATCCTGGCGTTCAACGTGCCGTGCGAGCGGCGTATACTGAACGAGGCTGCATCCCACCGCGTGGTCATCCGCCAGCACAACATCATCTACAAGCTCATTGACGACGTCAAGGAGATGATGTGCGACGAGCTGCCGCCCGAGCTCATTGACGAAGTCCTTGGCGAGGCCGACGTGCTCCAGATCTTCCACATCAACGTCAAGGGCAAGATCACGGAGCCTGTTGCCGGCTGCCGCGTCACCAACGGCAAGGTCATGCGGTCGCACAAGGTGCGCATTGTGCGCGACGGAGCCACGCTGTACACGGGATCGCTCAAGACGTTCAAGCACCACAAGAAGGACGTGAACGAGGCGTCCAAGGGACTGGAGTGCGGCATGGCGCTGGACGGGTTCACGGACTACCGTGTCGGCGATGTCATCCAGGCGTTCCAGACCAACGAGCGGCGACGAACGATATCGTAGAGGCTGTTGCATTGAACACGTTTGTTTGTCCTCTTGCCCACATTCACCTTTGACGCAGAGACGCGCGGCCAGACGGGACGATTGAGGGGATGGGCCTCTGCAAGTGCCGCACGGTGACCAACCTCTGTGCGTTGCGCTGGCTGCTGTGCGCCGGCTGCGGCCGGGCAGGTGGATGAGCAAGCGTGCTGACTGGCTGTATGCGCACACCGCGCCTGCTGGACACCTGCTGGACACAGTCTGCTTTGAGCACCGCAAGAACGTCTGCGAGAACTGCATCCAGAGCGACCACCAGCGAGTGAGTCCTGCCTGCCGCTGCTGCTGCTGTGGTGCTGCCGTGTGAGACTGACCAAGTCATGGTGTGGGCATATGCCTGTCCATCCGCCTGCCCGCCTGCCCGCCCGCCTGCCTGCCCGCCAACCTCGCTCAGTGCATCGGTACGTGCTGCGGTTGCTGCCGTTCCTGCCTGCCGTGCCTGTTGCTGACCACCCGGCCATCCGCCTGCAGTGCGCTCGTATCTGCAATGGCTGCAGGACAGCGACTTTGATCCCGTCTGCACGCTCTGCCGCAAGGGCCTCGACTCGGGCCCCGTGGTCCGCCTCTCGTGCTTGGGTTCGTGGCTTGGTCTTGCTGGCCGGGCTGCCTTGCGTGGCTGGCCACTGCTGGACGGCGCTGCGTGCATGGCTGACCGTTGCACCGACCCAGATCTGTTCCATGTGCAGTGCATCAACGACCACTGCAATGCGCTGCCCGAGCACACGGCGCTGGCGGGCTATGCCTGTCCGGCCTGCAAGGTACCTTGCCATCGATCCATCCATCCGTCCATCCATCTGGCCTTTCATACGGCCATATTCCATTCATATGCACCTCGAGGTGGCGTCGCGGCTGACGAGACGCATGCGACCAACAGACGCCCATCATTCCTGCAGAAAACTCGGGGTCTGGCATCGCACGCCAGATCTGGGCAACGTTCAAGACCGAAAAGTGGAGCCAGCACATCATGCCCAAGCATGCCGTATGTCGCTTGACGGGCCTTCATGCCGCACATCCGTGGCTCGTGCGTTTTATCTCGGCTGACCGTTGTGCTCGCTGCCCAGATGAGCGGCTCCCTCAAGTCTCCAGACGCAGTCAATGGCAAACAGCCCGCATTCTCTTCCGGCGCAGTACCGTCTGGAGTCGGCAATGGATCCGACGCGGTCGGCCTGGCTGGATCTGTTCCGAGCGTCGTCATGCCGTCGGCATCCAATATTGCAACAGCACCCTTGAGACAGGACACGTTTTCTCGGAATGCGGCCAATGCCGACTACAGCAACGGCATTGCCGTCGCGTCGCAGCACTCGTCTGGCATCGTTCCGTCTGCTCAGTTCCCTGACAGTATGTCGCGGCTTGTGCTTTGCCGATCGGCTCGCAAACGGCTTTTTAACGCTTGATGCTATCCTATGGACAGACCGGACTGGACGCAAGTCTTCGCAGCTCAGAATAGCCGTTGACCCTGATGACAAAAAGTACAAGCGGCGTGGCGGCTCGCTTGGCGTTCTTGCGCAGTTCCTGTAAGCCACAGCGCCACCTGTGTGCCAGCGTTTTTGTCCTTGCAGACTCTCACGGCACCTTCCGTTGATCACAGACCTCGGGGGCGTCTCACGGCCAAGCGGGTCGTGGTGTACTCTGTTCTTGCTATGCTCGGCATCTTCCTCGTCAGGACCTTTTTCTTCATGCCCCCGACCAAGCCAACGCTGACTGAGAACGCACCACCGCTCAAGCCACAGGCTCCTGCAAGCGGCGCGAATGCAGCTAGCGGAGCAAAGGCAGCGGCTGCTGCGGCTGCGGCTGCGGCTGCTGCAGACAAGGTCATGACGCCGCAACAAAAGCAGCAGCGCGCCAAGGCACAGGCGCAGGCTCACGCGCCAGCCGGTGCGGATGCGAAAGCCGGACCTGGCTCTGGATCCTCTGACCATCCGGCGGCCGCAGCGGATACCCGCGCACGCGCCAAGCCGAGAGCCAGACCACCTCCCATGGCCGCTGGATCGCCGCCCGATGGGTTTGTCTAACAGGACGGCTGACTGTTTCTTGCTGGCTGCACACGCGTCTTGCGCGACACACGCAACACACAGGCACTCTCTATATTGTCTCTTTGCGCAAGTAAAAGAAACACACCCTGCATCCTCGCACGTTGGCCGGTACCTTTGGCTGTAGTGGTGCTCGTTTATACACAAAAGTTCATGTTGGATCGACTGGGTATACCATGCACACTCTGTCAATGGATCTGTCCACCCGCACGCTCTGCGTCCTGATGGTCTCGTCAATGACAGCCAGACTTGCACTGGGTCCATCCGTGTTAGTTGGTGTGCAGACCGGACAGCTCGCGGCCAGGCAGCCCGTGCAGAGCGGCTTACCATACAACTTGGTCGCCGTCAACCACCTCCACCCATTCACCAACAGCCTCGACAATATCCGAGACACTTAGACACATCATCTGTGACAAGGCCGCTACGGACACTCCTGCGTCCTTGCCGCCTCTCGCCTGCGGCCGAGACGCAGACACGCGTTGCAAGCAGAGATCGCGCAGCGTCGCCAGGATCGCCGACTGCCAGTACCGCCAATGCACACGATGCCCTGCGCTCGAGAGCGGCCGATCAGGCGACGCGACTCGCCGCTCCAGTCTGCATATCTCGTAGCTGAACTCGACCAGCATGCGGCCGTATCCAGACTGTCTGTACGGCGGGAGCACCAATATACATGCAAGGCTCGAGTGGGAGTCTACATCCTTTTCCTGCACATGCACGCGTCGGCATGCCGGGGGACCCAGTGTGAGTGAGGGGCAACTGCAAAGCCACGAATGCGGGGCAAATACGCGTACTCGTGAAAAGAAGCCGAGGATCCGGTCCGTCTCGACGCCGTCATCGACATGCGTGCGCGTGAGCACATGGAACATGTACGCCTCTGTGTCATAGCACACTGCCTTTTGATCTACAAACAACTTGGACACCAGACACAGGTTCTGGCAATACAACTGTCGCACATCAAGGGGATGTCAGCCTCATGCCACGTCACGCCAGGTCCGTACAAAAAACAGACAACAGCGCACCTTGTCTATGCTGCCGTCAATGCGGTATATCCGTAACGGGCCTTTGGCATACACGGTCGTGCCTGGCGGTCGCTGTTTGCCACATTGCAGCCGATGCCGTTGAACAGAGCGCTGGAGACGCATGTACTTGAGACAGAACTCGCACAGATAGAGGACCGGGAGCGAGCCGTACTCGTCTGGATACGGCGATCCAAAGTCGGTGGCCATGGCGATGCTGCCCAGATGGATTTGGCGGATGGTGTGTGGTATGGACGTGACGGCTTGCAAAACGGGGGCGGGCTGTGGCAAGCATTGGTCGGATGCGATGATGGGCGTGGACTGGGGCGTGGTTGTTTGCAAACTGGATGCGCTGGTGGTCGTGACGCTGTTGACTTTACGCTGAGCATTCCGCACAGATCTGCGCGGTGCAACGGGCGACTCGGCTGCTGCTGTGTCCAAGCCCATGCTGCTGCCATTGCTCTTCTTTGCAGTGGCCCGTTTGGTCCTGGCCGGCTGCTTCTTTGCAGGCGATGCGGCTGTGTGTGTGGCCACATCGACGGCTGGGGCGTCGGAAAGGCTGACGGGACTGTCGACTCCGATGGACGGTGCGTGGCTCGTGTGGTCGACAGCAGATCCGATGCCGGCAGCAGCTGCGATGACGCAAGGCATGCCACAGCGGAAGGAGTCAGTTCCGATGCCATGCTGCTGCGCCGGGCAGCTGCGCGCATGCGCCCGTTGCGGCACGACGCAGCGCAGCCCGCATGCCGGTGCCGCAGTAAGCCAAGCCAGCCGAGCCGGCCAAGCCAAGGCAGACTCACCGTCGGGCTGGTGGTGCTCCGCGTGCAGGTCTGGTGCAGACGGCGGATGCCTGCCGCCATGCCCGCCCGCATGCCTGCGGAGATCCTCGGCCTTGGCTTTATTGCCCTCCGTGCCTTCCGCACCTTCCGTGCCTTCCCTGGCTGCATGTGCTGCCGGGCTGCCGGCGCTGTTGCCGGCGCTGTTGCTGCAGCACGCCATTCCGCAGTCGAATGGCTGCTGCGGCGACTGCGATGAACTGCAGCTGGTTGCGTTGGATGCGGCCGGCAGCAGCTGCGGTTGGTGTTGTGCTGCTGCTGCTGCTACTGCTGCTGCGGCCTTTCTGCTTGCGGCTGACGTGGACGACCTTGTCCTCGAGAGCGTCTCCGACTCGGCCTGTGTCGGCAGCGCTGCCACGGCACCTGCAGCAGCTCGCCCTCGCATGCCCGACAGAGATCGCTGGCGTTTTTCGCTGCTTTGAGCCAAGAGTGCTCGAAGGCGTTGGCACGCAGACCATCACGCACACGCGGCCGTCCAGCAGACGGACCAGAAGCAGATGCACATGTTCTTTGACAAGCTGTCGAGCCAGCTGGAGCGGTCTGAGCGCCGCATGGCCAACCAGGACGCGCTGTCCAAGGAAACCGTCCGCGACACAAAGTTCTCCGAGATTGACGACATCATGAACCGCATGTCTGTGGGCATGTCGTCGCAGCGTGCGAGCAACGTCAACCGGCCGAGCGTGCTGCGCTATGCTCGTGCACCTGACTCGGCGGCCATGTGATTGCTGTGCTTGTCTTCTTACTTCTCTCTCTCCTATCTCTTCTTCTTGCCTCTCTCTTCTTGCTTCTCTGTCTCCTTCTCTCTCTCGCTCGTTGCTCCTGCACTCGGTTTGGTTTGGTTTGGTTTGGCTGCGTGTGTCGCGTCTCTGTGACACGCGTCTGCACGCCAACCACAACCACAGCCTCACATACAACCACAGCCATCCAAGTTGATCCCTGCCTCCTCCAGCAATGAAGCTTCCACCTGCGCATCCCTTTATTCGTTTATTCGTTCCATGGCACTCTCGTCCATCCATCTATCCAACCATCTTCGCACTCAACCAACCGTCCGTCCATCCAGCCAGCATCTATTTACATCTTGTAGTTGTACTTTTTGGCTGCAAATCCGTCAATCACCGACGGCACTATCACAGACAGGACATGCGCATAGTAGTAGAACCACGGCATGTAGATCTGGTGGTCGCCACGGTCGGATCCTGCGATGATGATGGACGCGCAGACATTGGCTGGGATCCCCGACGAGCCGCTGTACTTGCTCGCACTACCCGTGCCGTCCACTGCTGAGCGCCGCAGCTCGGTGTCGACGGTGCCAGGGAGAGCGATGCAGACTGTGACGCCGGACGGGGCGAGCTCGATGCGCAGTGCGCGGAAGAAGCCAGTGAGCGCGTGCTTGGATGCCGAGTAGATGGATCGCTGGCGGCATCGCACGTGCATGGCAGTCGATGCACATTGCAACGCAGTCCACAGGACACGTGGCGTGTGAGTGCGTACACAGGAGCGAGTGTGGCGCAGAGAGCGAGAGAGAGAGGGCGACTCACGGTCGGTGCGGCAATCACACTTGCGGCCGACGAGATGACGAGGATCTGTGCCTTGGACGCCTTGAGCGTTGGCAGAAAGCGCTTGGTCGTCATCATGGGGCCAATGACGTTGGTCTGGAACACGGTCTCGACCAGCGATCGCGACGTGGAGGGTGCAGCCGCGCTGTCGAGCGCGCACAGGTCTACGAACGGCAGCAGCGACGTCACGCCGGCGCACAGCACGAGGACGTCGACGCCGCCCAGCAGCGATGCTGATGCGATGTCGAGTCAGAGGAAACGCAAACAGCTTTGCCCTGCAAACGCGTATATTGCCTATCAGAATGTCTGGACGCGGGCCCGGACAGCCCGGCGGCCAGGGTGGCCCGATGGCCGGCAGCATCAACGGCAGCACCAACGGCACCAACAGCAACACCACCGGGACCGCCCGCAAGGCCCAGGCCTGGGCACAAGCGCCTTGTTTGAGCGGCGGCCGTTCAGCTTCGCTGCCCACTCGACGTACCAGCCGCCTGTGCTGGCCGACTCGAGCGGAGATGACGATGACTGCGATGACGGCCATGGCGACACGGCGACCGGAACGGCGGCAGCACGCACAGCGAGTACGGGCCAGACGACTACAGCGAGCAGCTGCAGCCGCAGCCACAAGCCGGCGGCGCATCGCCAGGCGCTGCATCGGCGGCTTCGGGTCGCTGAGCGGCGCGCTGGCTGCCGCGACTGACGCATGGTCGGCAGCCCCGACGTCGAACCCTGGCTCGGCGGCCATCGCAGCACCGGCGGCCATCGCAGCCACCGCAGCACCTGCCGGCCGGCCGCAGACACCACGCCGCCGTTTGCATTCAACCGGCCTGCTTCGCCACCACCCATCGCCCCGCTCGGCCACAGCGACGGATCGAGCGGCCACGACGCTCGCGATCCATCCGAGGGTCACGGCCCGGCAGGCCGCTGGCTGCAGCCCGCGCTCGGCAGTATTCGCTCGACGGCTACAACGCCTCGCCAGCGCAGGCCCGTCGTCTGTCGTCTCGGATCCGCACCAGGGCCAGAACCACTACCAGCACCAGCAGCATCCCGGCAACCCAGCCAGCCAGCTCGGGTACGGCAATCAGCAGTTCCAGCAACAGCAGCTGCAAGAGCTGCGTGAGCTTCAAGAAGGGCAGGCGTTTGCGTTCCATTCGCCTGTATCGCACGACAGCCATGGCCACGACGATCTCGAGTACGGACAGGGAGGGGCTCTGCACAGAGCTCGGGCTATGCGCCGCCGGTGATCGAGGATCCTGAAGATCACGACTCGGACTCGGATGGCGAGGCACCGGCGTCGATCCAGTTTGAGATCCGGTCGCCAGGCACTGGTGTTGGTGGAGTGGGAGTGGGCGGCCGATTCCCACCTCAAGACGATCGCGAATTCCATGGCGCTGACGGTCGCGGTGGGCTGGGCGTGAACCAGCAACAGCGGCAGGAGCAGCAACCGACTGGCGCAACGGGTATCATGAATGGCCGCTTTGGCAGCATTCCAGCCAGCTTACTTGGCAGTGGCGCAGTCAACACGCTTGGTGCTGCTGGCCGCGCTCTGTTTGCCGGTGCGGGCAATGGCGGTGGAAATGCTGCTGCTGGTGCCGGTGGTGTTGGCGGGGCTGTCGGCAACAGACTGCGGCAACACCGTCCGCTTGGAAGTGGCAGCGATCTGTCGCGGCGGCCGCTTCTGGGTGGACAGCTGCGATCGGGGCCCGGCGGCGTTGGCGTTGGTGTATCCAGTCCGCTACACGAAGGATTCCGGCCAGGGCTTGATGCCATGCCACCGCTTCCAACTGGCGGTCTTGGCTCTGCTGGCCATGGCGGTGGCGGAAACCAGCCCAACCAGTTTTACCAGCGACCCTCAGCAGCAGGGGCCGGTGCTGCTCGTCAGGCACCGACTGATACCATCCGCTCTTGGCGCGACGTGCGCCATCTGGACGTGTTTCTTACGCGTATCTATCAGTACTATACTGGCAAAGGATTCCTGTGCATCATCTTGAATTCAGTCGTCACCATTGCGTGAGTCGCATCTCGCCTTTTGTCCGTCTGTCTGTCTGTACAGAAACTCACATGCTCCTCTTGACATAGGACTGCCGCGTTTGTCATCTTCCTGTCAACGTTCCTGTTCGCCTGCATCAACTACGACCTCATCCACGAAAAGAAGCGGCTGTCGGACATCATCGAGCCCAACTGCATTGCTGGCATGAGCTTTGGCAGCCTCTTTGTGGTGGCCATGTTTGGCGTTTGGTGGATCCTGCAAGTCATCCGCCTCCTGTTTGACATTCCTCGACACCGCGAGATGCAGTACTTTTTCACCAATGTCCTTGGGATCACGGATGTAGGTGCCATGCCATGCATCCCATCCGTTGACATCGTTTGCTGACCGAAACACGGCCAATGCACACCAACAGGACGAGCTGCAAAACACACTTTGGCGCGACGTGGTTGCCAAGATTGTGCAGACGCGTGCGCAGCAGAGCCAAGCCAACCCGACAGCCGCGCTTCGACGACTGGATGCGCATGCTATTGCCAATCGCATCCTGCGCAAAGACAACTATCTCATTGCGCTCTTCAACAAGGACATTCTTAATCTGTCTGTCCCGCTGTTTGGCTCGCGCCAGATCATGTCCAAGCTCATGGAGTGGAACTTGTCGTACTGCATCTTCTCGTATGTGTTTGACGACAAGGGCGTGTTTCGCAAGCGGTTCCTCAAGGAGAACAACCGAGCGCGGCTTGTGGATGGGTGAGCTCGGTTGCATTGGATTGCCTGCCATGCTCGCCTGCTGTGCAAGTACTTATACAGGGCTGGCGTAGACTGCAAAAACGGTTCCGCAACATGGCGTACATGAACCTGTTGCTGTCGCCGTTTCTTCTCATTTTCCTTGTCCTGTACTCGTTCTTCAAGTACGCCGAGGTGAGCCTTGTTCGAGCACAGCCATCCGCATGTCCGCACCATGCTTACATGTGCTGTGCGTATGGGCCACCAGGAGTACCAACGGAACCCGTCCGGTCTGGGTGCACGGCAGTACTCTCCGTTTGCGTGGTGGAAGTTTCGCGAGTTCAATGAGCTGCCGCACCTGCTGCAGATGCGTCTCAACCGCAGCACAGACAACGCCAACACGTACATTCGCCAGTTTCCCAAAGAGTACCTGATCATCTTGGCCAAGTAAGCCAACCGTTCTGGCACCCCGATCCTGGCGCGTGCTGACCGACCTACTCGTGTCCTGCCAACCAGGTTTGTGTCGTTTGTGTCTGGGTCGCTGGCCGCCATCCTGCTGGCCATCACGCTGTTTGAGGAAGAGCTCCAGCAGGGGTTCGAGATCACGCCGGGCCGATCTGCCTTCTTCTACATTGGCATCTTTGGCGCCATCCTTGCCCTCTCGCGCGGCCTCATCCCGCCCGACACCGAAGTCTTTGAGCCCGAGCGGTGGATGCGCGAGGTCGCGCTCGACACCCACTACATGCCCGACGAGTGGCGGTCACGCGCGCACACGGACGAGGTCAAGCAGCAGTTTGAGGCACTGTACGACTTCAAGCTTGCGCTGTGGGCGTGGGAGCTCCTCAGCGTCGTGCTTGCGCCGGCTGTGCTGTACTACTCGCTGCCGCCGTGCGCTGAAGAGATTGTCGACTTTTTCCGCGAGTTTACGGTGCACGTTGAGGCGTATGGGTACGTCTGCTCGTTTGCCGTCTTTGACTTTAAGCGGCACGGCAACGTCAAGGTATGGATGTGCGCGTGCTGGGTGGTGTGGATGGCTGTGCACGCAAGCTGACACTTGCATTGGCCGCGATAGTTTGGCGTGCAGCCTGACGGCCAAGGTCAAGTCGCACAACAACAGCAGCAGCAGCAGCAGCAGCAACAGGCACAGACACCGCATTTCGTGTCCAAGGAGGGCAAGATGGAACACTCGTTTGTCAATTTCAAGGCCAATTACCCCAACTGGGACCCTGGGCTTGAGGGATCCGAGTACATCTCACGGCTGCTCGCCCGTCGTCGCGCGATGCGTCCAAGCCATCTCGGGCAGACGGCCCACTCGTTCCACGGCGCCACACCGTCGTCCTCGCACGGCGACGGGCTTGGCCAGTCGCGGCACGACTTTATGCCCTCGGCGTCCATGGAGGCGACTGCGCCGCACATGCAGTACGATGGCGGGCTCAATGGCTACGGCGCTGGCCACGGCGCTGGCCAGGACATGATGATGGAGTCGTATCTGCGCGGCGAGCAGTCTGTGATGCAGGCATCGCACATTGAGCAGCGTATCGGCCGCGAGCTGTTTGGGCTGCTCGATGCCGTCTACGAAACCAACCGCCGACTCTTGTGAGCCCGCAGTCCCCGCCGACTCTTCTTGTAATCAACCAACCAACCAACGCATCCATTGATCCCTCCATCGTCCATCCATCGGTCGTTGCTGGCCTGGCTTTGTGCACATACCGCCAGCACAGATCATCGCCACATAAATACTCTCTGTAAAAACACGGCAGTTTTTCAATCCAAGACGCGCATGCACAGTCACGGTGCACACGAGAGGCCGACCCAGCAGAGCAGAACAGAACAGAGCAGACGGGCAGGCTACTGAGCCAGCTTGGCGCGCACCTCGGCACGCGACACGAGCGCCTGTCTGCCGAGCAGCGCCGTAAACAGCCCGACAACGCTGGCATAGGCCATGAGCTGGAACAGCGTCAGCTGGGTCCAGTACAGATAGAACACGACGAGCAGCGCAGCCAGCGCGCCAAAGAACCCAGTGCCGTACACGAAATTCGCGGGGCTCTCTGCCAGGTTGCGGATGTTGGCGCCGAGCATGGCCCAGACCGCCAGCAGGCCCAGCCACGGCGCGAGCGTCAGGCCCGTGAACACGTACGACACGGCCGCGGCGGGCAGCTTCTCGGCCGGACGCATCTTGTGCGTGATGGGCGGCAGCGGCTCAAAGACGTCGTCTGCCTCGGTCGGCGGGATCGCTGGCACAAGCGAGGTGTCGAGGGAGGCGAAGCCGAGATGGTACAGGAACGGCTCAGCGCGGGCGTCGGAGATGTAGAGGGTGAGCGAGTGGTTGCCCGAGGGCTTGGACAGCTTCTGGAGGACGGCTTCCGACGTCAGATCCTGCCCAGCGGAGGAGGATCGAGGGTTAGCCGTTGCTGCACTGGCGGCGGGTGCGGTGGGCAGGGAGATGGGACTCACGAGCGCCAGGTTGTAGCTGCCCTTCTCGGACGAGCTGGTGAGCAGGAAGGTGGCGGCACGGCCGGCAGCCAGATTGGCGACGGCCAGGGCGACGTGCTGGGCGGTGAAGGGCAGCGAGGTCGCCGCGTCGGTGAGCTTGAGCAGCACGTTGAGCTTGTCGGTCGAGGAAGCGGCGAGCTTGCCGTCGGTCGTTTGCGGGTAGGCGAGGCTGCAGGCGAAGCGCACAGGCGGTGTGAGACAGGCGGCGGCAAGGCGTGAGACAGGCAGGCAGCAGCAAGTGCGAGACAGACGGACGGACAGAGCGACCAACGTACGAGACAAAGGCGGGCTTGTCCTCGCCGCCGACGGGCACGACCCGCAGCGAGACTCTGGGCACGGACAGCGACACTCTGCTGCCGGCGTCGGGGGCGGCGGCGGCGACAGGCGACAGGGCAGCGCAGCCAACGGCGGCGGCCAGCGCGACGGCGGCCTTGAACAGCGCAGACGGCGACAGGTGCATGCTCGTGTCGTGATCGCGGGCAAAGTCGCAGGCTCGCACGGCTCAAAGGGCACGAAGGGCACGCAAGGCGACGGAGGCTACGGAGGCGAGGGCGTGCAAGGCATAGAGGGCGTGCAAGGCATAGAGGGCGTGCAAGGCATGGAGGGCGCCTTGTGCGTGCGGGATGCGGATCGCTGCAGCCTCGGGCGATGCGCTGGCCCAAGCGAGGCCGATCGTGGCTTGCCGGATGACGCCAGCGCGCCGGGTTCGCTTCGTATCAACAACCGCATCGACAACCACATCTGCCGCATGTCGACAACCGCGATTGCGCTCGCAGCCACCGTCGCCGCGGCTGCCGTCGGTGTCGCCCTCGTCGCGGCCGGCGCCACGCGGGCAGCCGCATCCAAGGCGCCCGTCGACCCAACCACGCAGCGGGTGCGTGCGTGCGTGTGTGCCTGCCGTGCTGTGTGTGCCGCCTGCCTTGCGCTGACCACCGCCCGCACCGCACGCAGGTCGTCATTCTCGGCGCATCCAGCGGCATCGGCCACCATCTGGCGCTGCAGTACGCTGCCCGCGGTGCCCGTCTGCTGCTGGTCGCTCGCCGCAGAGACCGCCTCGAGTCGGTCCAGGCCGAATGCATCGCGGTCCACCCGTCGTCGTCGTCGTCACCATCGTCGCAGCCGCCCGTCCACGTTCTCGTCGGCGACATCACGATCGAATCCGACATGGAGGCGGCTGTCCGCGCATCAGCATCGCTGCTGGGCGGCGTCGACGTCCTTGTGCTGTGCGCCGGCGTGACGTCGCTGCTGCCGTTCGCAGACCTGTGCGCACTCGACAGCGCGGCTGCACCCTCCACGTCGCGATCGCTGGTCGAGACCGTGTTCCAGACCAACGTCATTGGCCCCATGATGACGACCAAGCGCTTTCTGCCAACGCTCAAGGCGTCCAAGGCACAGATCCTCGTCATCTCGTCGGCCGCAAGTGTGATTGCCGCACCGACCGTGAGTCGCCCTCTCGCTCGCTTGCTCTCTGCGCCACACTCGCTCCTGTGCACGCACTCACACGCCACGTGTCCTGTGGACTGCGTTGCAATGTGCATCGACTGCCACGCACGTGCGATGCCGCCAGCGATCCATCTACTCGGCTTCCAAGCACGCGCTCACTGGCTTCTTCCGCGCACTGCGCATCGAGCTCGCCCCGTCCGGCGTCACAGTCTGCATCGCTCTCCCTGGCACCGTCGACACCGAGCTGCGGCGCTCAGCAGTGGACGGCACGGGTAGTGCGAGCAAGTACAGCGGCTCGTCGGGGATCCCAGCCAATGTCTGCGCGTCCATCATCATCGCAGGATCCGACCGCGGCGACCACCAGATCTACATGCCGTGGTTCTACTACTATGTGCATGTCCTGTCTGTGATAGTGCCGTCGGTGATTGATGGGTTTGCAGCCAAAAAGTACAACTACAAGATGTAAATAGATGCTGGCTGGATGGACGGACGGTTGGTTGAGTGCGAAGATGGTTGGATAGATGGATGGACGAGAGTGCCATGGAACGAATAAACGAATAAAGGGATGCGCAGGTGGAAGCTTCATTGCTGGAGGAGGCAGGGATCAACTTGGATGGCTGTGGTTGTATGTGAGGCTGTGGTTGTGGTTGGCGTGCAGACGCGTGTCACTGAGACGCGACACACGCAGCCAAACCAAACCAAACCAAACCGAGTGCAGGAGCAACAAGCGAGAGAGAGAAGGAGACAGAGAAGCAAGAAGAGAGAGGCAAGAAGAAGAGATAGGAGAGAGAGAAGTAAGAAGACAAGCACAGCAATCACATGGCCGCCGAGTCAGGTGCACGAGCATAGCGCAGCACGCTCGGCCGGTTGACGTTGCTCGCACGCTGCGACGACATGCCCACAGACATGCGGTTCATGATGTCGTCAATCTCGGAGAACTTTGTGTCGCGGACGGTTTCCTTGGACAGCGCGTCCTGGTTGGCCATGCGGCGCTCGGACCGCTCCAGCTGGCTCGACAGCTTGTCAAAGAACATGTGCATCTGCTTCTGGTCCGTCTGCTGGACGGCCGCGTTTGAGTCCAACGCCTTCTGGTGCTCTTGGCTCAAAGCAGCGAAAAACGCCAGCGATCTCTGTCGGGCATGCGAGGGCGAGCTGCTGCAGGTGCCGTGGCAGCGCTGCCGACACAGGCCGAGTCGGAGACGCTCTCGAGGACAAGGTCGTCCACGTCAGCCGCAAGCAGAAAGGCCGCAGCAGCAGTAGCAGCAGCAGCAGCACAACACCAACCGCAGCTGCTGCCGGCCGCATCCAACGCAACCAGCTGCAGTTCATCGCAGTCGCCGCAGCAGCCATTCGACTGCGGAATGGCGTGCTGCAGCAACAGCGCCGGCAACAGCGCCGGCAGCCCGGCAGCACATGCAGCCAGGGAAGGCACGGAAGGTGCGGAAGGCACGGAGGGCAATAAAGCCAAGGCCGAGGATCTCCGCAGGCATGCGGGCGGGCATGGCGGCAGGCATCCGCCGTCTGCACCAGACCTGCACGCGGAGCACCACCAGCCCGACGGTGAGTCTGCCTTGGCTTGGCCGGCTCGGCTGGCTTGGCTTACTGCGGCACCGGCATGCGGGCTGCGCTGCGTCGTGCCGCAACGGGCGCATGCGCGCAGCTGCCCGGCGCAGCAGCATGGCATCGGAACTGACTCCTTCCGCTGTGGCATGCCTTGCGTCATCGCAGCTGCTGCCGGCATCGGATCTGCTGTCGACCACACGAGCCACGCACCGTCCATCGGAGTCGACAGTCCCGTCAGCCTTTCCGACGCCCCAGCCGTCGATGTGGCCACACACACAGCCGCATCGCCTGCAAAGAAGCAGCCGGCCAGGACCAAACGGGCCACTGCAAAGAAGAGCAATGGCAGCAGCATGGGCTTGGACACAGCAGCAGCCGAGTCGCCCGTTGCACCGCGCAGATCTGTGCGGAATGCTCAGCGTAAAGTCAACAGCGTCACGACCACCAGCGCATCCAGTTTGCAAACAACCACGCCCCAGTCCACGCCCATCATCGCATCCGACCAATGCTTGCCACAGCCCGCCCCCGTTTTGCAAGCCGTCACGTCCATACCACACACCATCCGCCAAATCCATCTGGGCAGCATCGCCATGGCCACCGACTTTGGATCGCCGTATCCAGACGAGTACGGCTCGCTCCCGGTCCTCTATCTGTGCGAGTTCTGTCTCAAGTACATGCGTCTCCAGCGCTCTGTTCAACGGCATCGGCTGCAATGTGGCAAACAGCGACCGCCAGGCACGACCGTGTATGCCAAAGGCCCGTTACGGATATACCGCATTGACGGCAGCATAGACAAGGTGCGCTGTTGTCTGTTTTTTGTACGGACCTGGCGTGACGTGGCATGAGGCTGACATCCCCTTGATGTGCGACAGTTGTATTGCCAGAACCTGTGTCTGGTGTCCAAGTTGTTTGTAGATCAAAAGGCAGTGTGCTATGACACAGAGGCGTACATGTTCCATGTGCTCACGCGCACGCATGTCGATGACGGCGTCGAGACGGACCGGATCCTCGGCTTCTTTTCACGAGTACGCGTATTTGCCCCGCATTCGTGGCTTTGCAGTTGCCCCTCACTCACACTGGGTCCCCCGGCATGCCGACGCGTGCATGTGCAGGAAAAGGATGTAGACTCCCACTCGAGCCTTGCATGTATATTGGTGCTCCCGCCGTACAGACAGTCTGGATACGGCCGCATGCTGGTCGAGTTCAGCTACGAGATATGCAGACTGGAGCGGCGAGTCGCGTCGCCTGATCGGCCGCTCTCGAGCGCAGGGCATCGTGTGCATTGGCGGTACTGGCAGTCGGCGATCCTGGCGACGCTGCGCGATCTCTGCTTGCAACGTGTGTCTGCGTCTCGGCCGCAGGCGAGAGGCGGCAAGGACGCAGGAGTGTCCGTGGCGGCCTTGTCACAGATGATGTGTCTAAGTGTCTCTGATATTGTCGAGGCTGTTGGTGAATGGGTGGAGGTGGTTGACGGCGACCAAGTTGTATGGTAAGCCGCTCTGCACGGGCTGCCTGGCCGTGAGATGTCCGGTCTGCACACCCACTAACACGGATGGACCCAGTGCAAGTCTGGCTGTCATTGACGAGACCATCAGGACGCAGAGCGTGCGGGTGGACAGATCCATTGACAGAGTGTGCATGGTATACCCAGTCGATCCAACATGAACTTATGTGTATAAACGAGCACCACTACAGCCAAAGGTACCGGCCAACGTGCGAGGATGCAGGGTGTGTTTCTTTTACTTGCGCAAAGAGACAATATAGAGAGTGCCTGTGTGTTGCGTGTGTCGCGCAAGACGCGTGTGCAGCCAGCAAGAAACAGTCAGCCGTCCTGTTAGACAAACCCATCGGGCGGCGATCCAGCGGCCATGGGAGGTGGTCTGGCTCTCGGCTTGGCGCGTGCGCGGGTATCCGCTGCGGCCGCCGGATGGTCAGAGGATCCAGAGCCAGGTCCGGCTTTCGCATCCGCACCGGCTGGCGCGTGAGCCTGCGCCTGTGCCTTGGCGCGCTGCTGCTTTTGTTGCGGCGTCATGACCTTGTCTGCAGCAGCCGCAGCCGCAGCCGCAGCAGCCGCTGCCTTTGCTCCGCTAGCTGCATTCGCGCCGCTTGCAGGAGCCTGTGGCTTGAGCGGTGGTGCGTTCTCAGTCAGCGTTGGCTTGGTCGGGGGCATGAAGAAAAAGGTCCTGACGAGGAAGATGCCGAGCATAGCAAGAACAGAGTACACCACGACCCGCTTGGCCGTGAGACGCCCCCGAGGTCTGTGATCAACGGAAGGTGCCGTGAGAGTCTGCAAGGACAAAAACGCTGGCACACAGGTGGCGCTGTGGCTTACAGGAACTGCGCAAGAACGCCAAGCGAGCCGCCACGCCGCTTGTACTTTTTGTCATCAGGGTCAACGGCTATTCTGAGCTGCGAAGACTTGCGTCCAGTCCGGTCTGTCCATAGGATAGCATCAAGCGTTAAAAAGCCGTTTGCGAGCCGATCGGCAAAGCACAAGCCGCGACATACTGTCAGGGAACTGAGCAGACGGAACGATGCCAGACGAGTGCTGCGACGCGACGGCAATGCCGTTGCTGTAGTCGGCATTGGCCGCATTCCGAGAAAACGTGTCCTGTCTCAAGGGTGCTGTTGCAATATTGGATGCCGACGGCATGACGACGCTCGGAACAGATCCAGCCAGGCCGACCGCGTCGGATCCATTGCCGACTCCAGACGGTACTGCGCCGGAAGAGAATGCGGGCTGTTTGCCATTGACTGCGTCTGGAGACTTGAGGGAGCCGCTCATCTGGGCAGCGAGCACAACGGTCAGCCGAGATAAAACGCACGAGCCACGGATGTGCGGCATGAAGGCCCGTCAAGCGACATACGGCATGCTTGGGCATGATGTGCTGGCTCCACTTTTCGGTCTTGAACGTTGCCCAGATCTGGCGTGCGATGCCAGACCCCGAGTTTTCTGCAGGAATGATGGGCGTCTGTTGGTCGCATGCGTCTCGTCAGCCGCGACGCCACCTCGAGGTGCATATGAATGGAATATGGCCGTATGAAAGGCCAGATGGATGGACGGATGGATGGATCGATGGCAAGGTACCTTGCAGGCCGGACAGGCATAGCCCGCCAGCGCCGTGTGCTCGGGCAGCGCATTGCAGTGGTCGTTGATGCACTGCACATGGAACAGATCTGGGTCGGTGCAACGGTCAGCCATGCACGCAGCGCCGTCCAGCAGTGGCCAGCCACGCAAGGCAGCCCGGCCAGCAAGACCAAGCCACGAACCCAAGCACGAGAGGCGGACCACGGGGCCCGAGTCGAGGCCCTTGCGGCAGAGCGTGCAGACGGGATCAAAGTCGCTGTCCTGCAGCCATTGCAGATACGAGCGCACTGCAGGCGGATGGCCGGGTGGTCAGCAACAGGCACGGCAGGCAGGAACGGCAGGCACAGCAGCACGTACCGATGCACTGAGCGAGGTTGGCAGGCAGACAGGCGGGCGGATGGACGGATGGACAGGCATATGCCCACACCATGACTTGGTCAGTCTCACACGGCAGCACCACAGCGGCAGCACCACAGCGGCAGCACCACAGCAGCAGCAGCGGCAGGCAGGACTCACTCGCTGGTGGTCGCTCTGGATGCAGTTCTCGCAGACGTTCTTGCGGTGCTCAAAGCAGACTGTGTCCAGCAGGTGTCCAGCAGGCGCGGTGTGCGCATACAGCCAGTCAGCACGCTTGCTCATCCACCTGCCCGGCCGCAGCCGACGCACAGCAGCCAGCGCAACGCACAGAGGTTGGTCACCGTGCGGCACTTGCAGAGGCCCATTATCAATCGTCCCGTCTGGCCGCGCGTCAAAGGTGAACGTGGGCAAGAGGACAAACAAACGTGTTCAATGCAACAGCCTCTACGATATCGTTCGTCGCCGCTCGTTGGTCTGGAACGCCTGGATGACATCGCCGACACGGTAGTCCGTGAACCCGTCCAGCGCCATGCCGCACTCCAGTCCCTTGGACGCCTCGTTCACGTCCTTCTTGTGGTGCTTGAACGTCTTGAGCGATCCCGTGTACAGCGTGGCTCCGTCGCGCACAATGCGCACCTTGTGCGACCGCATGACCTTGCCGTTGGTGACGCGGCAGCCGGCAACAGGCTCCGTGATCTTGCCCTTGACGTTGATGTGGAAGATCTGGAGCACGTCGGCCTCGCCAAGGACTTCGTCAATGAGCTCGGGCGGCAGCTCGTCGCACATCATCTCCTTGACGTCGTCAATGAGCTTGTAGATGATGTTGTGCTGGCGGATGACCACGCGGTGGGATGCAGCCTCGTTCAGTATACGCCGCTCGCACGGCACGTTGAACGCCAGGATGCGCGCTGCATGTCCGTTGACCGTGTTTGCCATGCATGTCAGTTTCCTTGTCAGCGTCGTGTGCCAATGCAGACGACAGGCATGTGGCCACGCGCTTACTCACCGCCAGTCGCAATCGCCATCTGGATGTCAGAGTCCGTCACGGCTCCCACGCCGGCAGAAACAGCCGTGGCCTGAATCTCGTGGCTCGGCAGTCCCTGGAGCACGCCTTCAAGTGCCTCGAGCGTGCCGTGCACATCCGCCTTGAGGATAAGTCGCAGCTCCTTCTTGCCGTCGCTCGCAGCCTTGAATGCCTCCGCAGCAGCTGTTGCTGGCCCGCTGCCCGCCTCGGCAGACCCGTCGGCCGCCTCGGCGCGGATAGCCTTTTCTTGCATGCGCTTCTGGTTCATCGTCTCAATCGCCTCAATGCCGGCCAGATACTCGGCGTGGCGCTTGCGGCTCTGCACAACACGCTTGGCAAGCTGCTCCGACTCGGCCTGCAGCACCGAGTCGCCCGCTTGCGGCAGCTCTTTCCATCCCATGACCTCGACAGGCGTGGACGGCCCGGCCTGCTCAACCTCGGATCCGTTCTCGTCCAGCAGCCGTCTCACCTTGCACCATACGTTGCCTGCAACAAGCACAGATCCAGGACGCAGTGTGCCGCGGCGCACGAGCACGGTCGCGACGTTGCCGCGCTCGCGGTTGAGCTTGGCCTCCACGACGGTTGCCTCGCACAGGCCGTCGGGATCGCCGCGCATGTCAAGCACCTCGGACAGAGTCAGAATCGTCTCTTCGAGCTCATCCAGGCCCTTGCCCGTCAGACCAGAAACCTCCACGGCGGGGATCTCGCCGCCAAACTCCTCCAGCACAATATTGTGTCGCAGCAGACCCTCCTTGACCTTTTTCGTGTTGACGCCGGGCTTGTCGCACTTGTTGAGCGCAACAATCAGCGGGACATTGGCAGCCTGTGCATGCTTGATGGCTTCAACCGTCTGGGGCATCACGCCGTCGTCCGCCGCAACAACCAGCACGACAATGTCGGTCGTCTGCGCACCGCGTTCGCGCATGGCTGAAAAGGCGGCGTGTCCAGGCGTGTCCAAGAAAGTGATGCGCGGTCCTGTCGGAAGAAGCACAGAGAATGCGCCAATGTGCTGTGTGATGCCGCCGGCCTCGCCCGCTGCAACCGACGTTTTGCGCAGCGAATCGAGAAGCGTCGTTTTGCCGTGATCCACGTGGCCCATGATCGTCACGACGGGCGGCCGCAGCGGGTATGGGGACCAGTCTTGAGGCTCTGGCCGTGGCTTGATGTCGATCGTCTGCGTCTCTTGCACAACCGGATTCATGCCATACTCCATGACAATCAGACTGGCCACCTCGGATGTGAGCACTGTCCCAGTGTGGAAACACAGTCAGCATCGATGCAATCTATCCTCTCCCCAACAAGCCAAGCTATGTCCAACCATAATCAGAGTCCGTGGTCGTGAAGCCAAGCTTCTGCATCTTGACTGCGAGCTTGTCTGTCATACGGATAGACGCGTCAGCAGAGCAAGCCAATTAGCGGGCGGGATCAGACTGGCAGCTCACCATAGTTGACACCGAGTAGAGTACTCAGATTGGCAATGGTAATGCCATCCTGCAGATAAATATCCTTGATGACAGGCTTCTGCTCGGCAGCCTTCTTCTTGGCCTCCCTCTGCTCGCGCTCCTTCTCCTTGCGCTCCTGTTCCCGCTGCCGTTTCTCACGGTCGCGCTCCTTGTCGGACATCTTGCCACTGCGCCGATTGGACACACTCTCGCGCTCAGACGAAACAGCGCCAGCAGCATCTGCGCCACCAGCGTCGAGGCCAGACAGCGAGAATGTGCTGAGATCAAACGCCTTATCAACCAGTGCATCCTCAGCCACGTCTGGCTCGTCTAAGCGATCCCCGCGTGTCTTGAGCGGCCCGCGTCCGTCTTGGTTTCCGGGTCGCCTCGAGTCAAAGGATCCAGACCCAAAGCTGTTGCTACTGTTGCTGCCGCCGTAGCTGCTTGGTCGGGACCCTGAGCGTGCAGACTCGGTCGATCCTGAATTGGATCCAGGCGCAAATCGGCTTGGTTCAGCGTCACGCTCAAAGCGACGAGGAGGTCCATCACGTGTGCCGCCCTTGAGTCCAGTCCTCTCACGAGGCTCGTCCCGCATGCTACCGTCACGAGCGACTGTTTCTGGCCGCATGCTTTGTCTATTGTCTGACCACGACCTGGCGCCATACGGCGATCCGCCTTCTCTCGGTCCGGCTTGGCTCTGTCCCTCGCGATATCCATCCCGAGGCGGATAAGATCTCGAGGCCCATCCACCGCCTTGCTGCGATGCGCCGCGTTCGGCCTGATCGCCGCGGTTGTTGTTGAAGCGGTTGTTGTTGCCGCTGCCGCTGTTGAAACGGCCGCTGCTGTTGCCACCTCCCAACCACTCGCTGGAGTTGAAGTGGCTTCGGCTGTTGTAGCTGCTTCCAGCATCCCATCCAGTCTCATCCACGGCTCCAGTCGCGCCACGGAATGACGGCATGCCGCCAGGATACATGGTCTCGCTCTGTGTGCTGGCAGACCCAGACCCAGACGCAGATACAGATGCTGCTGATGCTGCCGATCCCGGTGTGATCGCAGTGGATGGAGCCGATGGAGCGGGCGATCCAGGTATCCTCGGCCTGCCTGGAATGCGGGCAGGAGCCATCGGCATCATGGAACCACCACCGCCAGGCCGCTTCGGGACCGATCGAGGCAATATGGTGCTGCTCAGGTTGACCTTGAATGCCGGTTTGGTCTCCCATTGTGCAACGGATGCAAGCAAGCGTCAGCGAGTCGCAGCAGGATTGCATGCAGCAGGGCCGATGCCAATCCATGGCATGCCATGGTTCTGCTGAGCACCACCGCACACCTGTCGCACAGCGCATGTGCAACTTGGCATGTGCTGCACCAGCGACGAGATCCCTCACCTGATCACCTGAGCCGGCACTTTTGCTGTTGCCGTCTTGGTCGGCCTGCAGTGCTGGGGCGGCCGAAGAAAGACGACGCATGCCTATCGGCAGCCTCTGCCATGCGCCCCATGTGCATGCGGCTGTGCGGCTCGTGCGGCCTGCGAAGCCGCCTTGGCTTGCCAGTCGCCGTTGCAATGCCGTCTGTTGCGCAGCGAGCGCAATTTGTAACATTTGATGCGAATTCGGTAACGAATGTTGCATCTCAAAATTCCTCCCAGCCCCACCTCCAGCTTTCCGCAACAAAGGGTCGCCCAAGTGTATCCCAGAGAGCCGCATGTCGCAAGTCGCTGATGCGGCTTCTGCTGCTGTGCATGCCTACTCGCCGGAATGGCACCCCGTCTTCCAAACCATCTGCATCTCGATCGGCGCGTCTGGCGTTCTCCTCAACGCCACCCTCTTCACCCTCATCATCCGATACCCGCAACTCCACTCGCTCGACAACCGCTTCTTCGCGAGCATGGCCATCGCCAACGCCATGCTGGCCTTCTGTATCCTCTCAATCTCGGCAGCTAACATGTCGAGCGCCGATCATGTCTCCGTGCTGGTCAAGCTGCCTGTCGCCTGCCAGATCGCGGGATACCTCACGCAATCCCTCGCGACCATCAGCATCACGAGTATACTGGCAGTCGCCTCGTACCACTACCGAATCACGGTCCTCGAGTGCCCCAAACCAAGGTTCCGCGAGCGTGCTGCCGTAATCGCAGTGATCTGGATCGCATCCCTTATCATGCCCGTCATTGTGTGGATGCCAAAGCAGCCCGGGTTTGTCGTGCACCCATCCGGCATGTTTTGCGAG
>JAHLKH010000281.1:0-24882 GCA_025526915.1 Entophlyctis helioformis | reverse complement strand
AGGCACGTGAGGCCAGGTGACCCCTGCCAGGTCGCGGCACCGGGGCACCGTAGAAAGAGGGACACTGGCCGTGAGCCAGGTCGCGGCACCGTGGGCACCGTAGAAGAGAGGGACACTGGCCGTGAGCCAGGTCGCGGCACCGTGGGCACCGTAGAAAAGAGGGACACTGGCCGTGAGCCAGGTCGTGGCGCCGTGGGCACCGTAAAAGGGAGGGACACTGGCCGTGAGCCAGGTCGCGGCACCGTGGGCACCGTAGAAGAGAGGGACACTGGCCGTGAGCCAGGTCGCGGCGCCGTGAGCGCATGTTGATGATGGTGTAACGGCCGTGAGCCGGGACAGCGCCGTGGGCGCGAGGGAAGAGCATCGGGAACCAGGCAAGCGAGTGTCGGGAATGCATGCTTCATTGCTCAGAGGAGCAACCAGTATGCAGGCGACAGTGCCATGGGGAGCGGGGCTAGGCAAGGGAACGGAAGAAGGCAGGTTGGATCAGCGCGGCAGTTGCGGTACCTGGTGAGCCTGCGAGGCCGGTGGGGCGGCAGGTGCGGGCGAGGCAGTTGGGAAGGGCTGGCCCGTGTACGGCGAGTGCGGCTGACCCATGAACGGCGGATGCGGCTGACCCATGTATGGCTGCGGTGGTGGCTGCCAGTGAGGTGACATGGCCGCGTACGCGAAGGCAGGTTGCTGCTGCTGCATCCACTGGGCCTGGCCGTGGAACTGCTGTCTGGCGCTGCCCCTGATGCGGCCATGGCGGTTGGTGTAGGGGGCACCGGGACGCTGGTGCTGCTCGCGGCTAAGACGCGGGTGCTTGATGACGCCCTCGTTGGCCAGGCGCTGAAGGCAGTTGTCGCTGTTGTGCGACTTGTTGCCTGGGTGAAGCGGGCAGTCAAACTTTCGCGTTGTTTCGGGAGCAGCCGACGGCGGGGGACCCGAGGGTGCTCCGGCGTTGGCTTGCGGCCAGGCGGCAGCGGCGTAGGCCGTAACAGACGGAATCGAGGACTGGGCCTGCTGCTTGAGGAGCTTGATGGCCAGAGCCTCGGCTTTGGCGATCTTCTGCGAGACCTTGCTGGTGAGCGTCGTTTCGTCCATGTCAGCGTTGTCTGAGATGAACGAGGAGATGTGTGCCGTGTGGGCTTGCACTTGCTCCGGCAGGCGATCGAGGACAGCTTCGAGCTGCTCGTGGAGCTTGAGATGGTTGAGCTCGATCAGGTCCAGCTTCCGGTGGATGGCGAGGAAGTCCTCCATGAACTCCTCGACAACAGGCTTGTCGGAGAGAGGCGGGCAGGTGAGTGCCTTGGCCTGAGCAAGGAGAGTGTCACGCAGGGCATGCTTGGTCAGTTCTGCAACGGTCTTCATCTTGGCGTAGATGACGGCAGGCGAGGAGCCTTCTTTGTACGCTGGGCTGCGATCGTCAAGCAGCTGCTTGATGGCCTTCACGGCGAGGTCCCGCAGAGCGATGGCGTCCTTGCGAGTCCTGTCCTGACGGTCGTGCAGTTCGACCTTGAGTCTGTAGCTGGCGCAGTCGTCCTTGTACTTCTGGTGGGCTGCTGTTTTTTCTTCTGCTGCGGCCTTCTCGGGGAGTGTCGGTGCGGCTGGCTGGGCAGGAAACGGGCCTGGCTCGGGTGGCAGCGGTGTGTCGACCAGGATGAACCTTTCATAGGCTTCTTGGCCCGCTAGGCCTTCGACAGCTTCCTTAAAAGCTCGGAAGTTGCTGCAGTCGCTCTTGAGCACGCTGCTGGTGCTGGTGCGGCTGCTCATCGGTTTGAGACAAATAAGGACTCTTGATCTGATGAGTTGGATTTGGTAGGATAAGGTAACTTCATTATCACACGCGCTCGCACACACATTCTCAACAGGTGGTGGTGGTGGTGGTTGGGCAGTCGCTATAGACAGCCAGCACACACACACACACACACACAACCAGCGAGCCAGCCAGCCAGGGTCAGTCAGTCACACCAACCGTTGCTTGTCGCGCCAGTCTGGCACGACCGTGTCGAGTGTCGCGTCGTGTTTGGCGGCGCTGCGTGCCTTCCGCCGAGTGCCAGTCAGTCGAGTTGATGAGTTGGTGAGTTGGTGGCAAAGATGCCAGCAAATGCCACTCCGTCCATCTGCATCTGCTGGGAGCGCGCCTTGCGAGCTTGGCCAGCATCAAGGCGGCACCAACTCAGCCAGACAGCTGCTGGGATGGCGGCAGTCGCACTGCGCTTTCCCCCTCTCGGCTGCCATTGCAAACACCGTCGCAACAGGTCCAGGTGGGTCAAGGCAGGCCAAGGCGGGCCAAGGCGGGTCCAGGCTGGCTGGCGCAGACATCAGATAGCAGACAGCAGAACATCAGAGTGTTGTCAAAATGCCGGTTTATTGAAGGACATCTTATTCTTCTTCTGTAACGTCTTTGGTGAGTGGCACTCGCGGGGCTGGCTCGGCTGGCCGGCACTGTTGAGATGCCGACAGAGTGGCACGGGCTGGCAGCACACACACACACAGACGGCGGCTCCGTCTCGCTGCGCTCAGACAGTGTTGGCACGGTTGCGCTGGAGGTCGGCAATGACCACCACCAAGCGGGCAGCTTGAGCTGCATTTTTTTTAGGTGATGCCAAAGTTCATTCCAAGAAGATTCCCAGTCCCCAAGACACTAGATGCCATACCCTTTCGAGCTTTAGGCCGTGCGTAGATCCCTCAGTTATGTCATCCCCCTGGTCCGACACGTCCACGGTGATGTATCCATAAAGTACGCTGGAACACACCATGGGCCGCCTGAAGAAATGCGCACATTCGCGAGGCGAGTGGACGCACGTCTCCAGGTGCATTGACTTGTTGCCGGTCACCACAGAGCCAAGACTCTGTGATGTCCGCAACACCGGATAGAACTCCTCCGCCGAGGAGCGTTATGTACACTTGGTCGATTCTTGTAGATACTCGGATGGTCCTAAACGTAGCCAGAAGATCGTCGTCATAGCCGAGAGCGGCGAGAGCGGCGGGATCGTTGGATTCGGGGAGTTTGTGTTCGATGGCTTCCGAGATCTGGGCAATGAATGGGGCGAGGTTGGCGTTGTCGCGTTGGATGGCGAGGCCGGTGCAGCTGACGACAAAGTGAGCCCACTCGTGGGTGCCGTTCAGGCTCTGGTTGCAGAGGATGCAGCAGCCGTCGGTGAAGGGGTGGTTGGCGGCGAGGAGGTTGAGGCGGAGGGCGAACTTGAGCGTCCACAGGCCGTCGATCCGGGCGAGCAGCAGAGTGCGGACGCCATCGGCAAGGTCGTAGCCGAAGCAAGGGGAGTTGGCGAAGCTGATGTCTGTGAACTGGCGGGCAAAGAAGGCGGTGGCAAGATCGGACTTGGGGGAGAGCAGACTGGTACGGGCAATACGGAGGTTGGTGCGGTCGAGGATGGAGAAGGTGGGGAGGGGGTCGTTACGGGCAACAGGAGGAGCAAAGTCGGAGAGGTGGAGACGGTTGAACAGGAGGCGAGAAACACGAGTCCAGTAATGGCGACGGGCGGTGAATTCGGTGTTGTGGTGCTGGGAGAGGAGGGCGAGCGGGGTGCGGAGCGAGCGGGCCTTGCGGGACAGACGGAGACGAGCATCGACGGCGCGGGCATCGACACTGAAGACGCTTGTTTCGATGAGCAGCGGGGCGACGGGAACCGAGCGAGGAGCCTTGCAGATCAGACGGACGCCGTTGTTGATGATGGTTTGCAGCGGGTTGAGGAGCGTGCGCTTGGAGCCGACAGCCTCGAGGCCGTAGCCGGCGACGCCGAGGGCCGATGCCTTGAAGACACGCAGCCGGACGTGGATGGGCAGCTTGGTGTTGGTGATGACCGGGTGCAGCGAGGCGACCGCGTTGCGGAGCGACTTGGCCTTGGCGTTGATCCACGGCTTGAACGTGAGCTTGTCGTCGATGGTGACGCCGAGGTAGACGTACTCGTGCTTGATCGGCACCTGGATGCCGTCAATGGTGAAGAGCGGGGCTGGAGGGGCAGGATGGGCAGGGAGGGGACGGCCACGGCCACGGGCACGGGGAGGGCGAGGGCGAGGGGCATCGGGGTCGGGAGGGTCATCGGGGTCAAGAGGGTCATCAGGGCGATCATCATCAAAGGCAAAGCGGAGGATGGCGCACTTGGACACGCCAAAGGACATCTCCCATCTCTTGGCCCAGTCGACGACCAAGGTGAGGGCAGCGGTGAGAGCAGCGGGCGACTCGCACAGCAGGACAAGGTCGTCTGCAAAGAGCAAGCCGCGGATCATCTTGTTTCGGCCGTTGCCAGCTTGGTCGACGCCTGGGATGTGGATCTCGGGGACGCCGTCGAGGATGTCGTTGATGAAGAGGTTGAACAGGATCGGGCTGAGAGGGCAGCCTTGGCGGACGCCGCGCTCGACCGGGAAGGACTCTGAGAGCGACGCGCCCGCGCGAGCACGGGCTGTGGGGTTGGTGTAGAGAGCACGCAGGTAAGCAAGCATGCGCGGAGGGATCTGCAGCCGTTCCAGCTTCCAGAGCAGGGCCTCGAAGGGCACAGTGTCAAACGCCTTGCGCAGGTCAACAAAGGCAGCATAGGTGGGCAGGCCCACTGCACGGCGACGCTGGATGATGTCGATGAGCGCACAGATCTGAGCGGGGCACTCCTCGCGGCGGCGGAAACCTGCTTGTTCGTGCACCAGCAGGTCGTTGGCTTCGACGAGATCGTTGAGGCGAGCAGCGACGATCTTGGACACGATCTTGAGGCCGGTGTTGATCAGCGAGATAAGCTTGAGCTGCATTGTTTTTCATATTGTTTTTGGGAAGGTGTGCCCCTCCAACCAGCGCGAACGCTGGAAGAAGAGGCGAGCATCAAAAATTGTGCGTCCACGCACCCCGAAGGGTTGTGATTCCCATCCCTCACACGTTTGTGCAATGGAAGAGGTCCGAGAACGACACACCGCCTTCTTGATCACGCTGTGCCGACGCCAGGTAAGTATGAGTTGGATGGAGGGCGCGGGACAACCGCCAATTTATACTTTTTCGGTGTCGACTGCGCTGTGTCTGTCGATGGAAAGCAGATTGGTTGTGGGATTGGTGATTGCACAGCATCGGATGAGTCGAAGGATGAGTCAGAGGAGAGAGCTGCTGCTGCTGCAGACTGTGAGCTGTTGAGGCATGGACGCTGCGTTCATTCACGAGAGGCAGAGGACGACAGGCCCATGGCATGCACCCTGCCCACAAGTTCGTCTTCGCCGTCGCTGTGGTCGTCTGCATAGTCGTCGACATAGTCGTCGAGCGGCTGGTCTGGCTCGCCTGGTACGTGCATGGGCTCCAGGCAGCTCATCGACGGCGGGGTCTGGCGCTCAAGGCCGTCCCACACCAAGCCAGCAAAGAACGCATGCTCCTTGACGGCGTCCAGCGTCGGCCGCTGTGCAGGGTCCAGGTTCAAGATGGTCTCGACGAGTTTCCATCCACCGACGGTGCCACCATCGACGGTGTCGTCATGGGCCGGGAATGCGTACTTGAGGTGGATGATGCGCTGGAACGTCTGGTACTCGTTGCTTCCCTTGAACGGCGGCCGGCCGACCAGCAGCTGGTACAGGATGCATCCGATCGCCCACACGTCTGATGCGGTGGACGCCTCGCGATCGTTGAGCAGCTCGGGCGAGCAGTACTCTGCCGTGCCAACAAACGACGCTCGGCGGGTGACGGTCTTGTCAGCCGTCGTCCCATCGTCGGCAGCTGTCTTGTCAGATGTCTGCTGCTGCTGCTGCTGCTGCTGCTGATCGCTGTCCAGGATCTTGGCCGTTCCAAAGTCTGTAATCTGTCAAGACAGGGCCGCTCGCACGCCGTCAGTCACACCATCGCCTTGCTTGCCAGGTACGCAGTGTGCAGCTATCCAGCGATCGCACCTTGATGTGATACTTTTCATCCAGCAGGATGTTCTGGAGCCCAGCCCGGCGAGGGTCAGTGAATCGGCACGACTTCGCAGGACGATGGCGATCGCTGCACCACAAGCATACGTACTTCTGGCTTGAGGTCGCGGTGGATGACGCCCTTGCTGTGCAGAAACTTGACAGCCTCGACAATCTCGCCCGTGTAAAACTGCGCACCCTGATGTCCAAAGCGGCCCAACCGCTTGAGATACCCAAGGAGATCGCCGTTCTTGGCCAGCTCGAGCACAAAGTACAGCGAGTGTGTATCTTGGAACGTGTAAAAGAGCCGCACGATGAAAGGGTGCTGGTGGATGAGGTTGAGCACGTCCTTTTCGACATTGACGTACTTGATCTTGCGCTCGCGGACAATCTGCCGCTTGTCGAGCATCTTGACGGCGAATTCGCGGCCAGTCGACGGCTCCTTGGCGTAGATGACGGTCGAGTACGAGCCTTCGCCGAGGATGCCGCCAAACTCAAAGTCCTTGGTCTGGCGCTTTCTTGCCGACGCCTGCGACTCGGCGTCTGTTTGTTGTGTCGCCGTTGCTTTTGCATCTGCCGGTGCTGGTGCCGCTGCTGTTGTTGCCGATGGCTGTGGCTCGGACTGCTTGGTGTCTTGCTGCTCCCCTGCCCCTGCATCTGCAGACACGGGCCCTTCTGGCTCGTCTGCTGGCATGCTGCTAGTTGTGGCGCTCGCTCGCTCTCCCGCTCCCTCACTGTTGTCCGCTGCTCGGCAAACTCTGTCGTCCGCCCGAATCCTCTGAATCGTGCCGGACGCGTGAGTGAGCCAAAGTCAAAGACGGAGTGCGGTCGATGCCCCAGCTTCATTCCAACCCTGCGCTGGCATCGCATCGCAACGCTGGCGGAATGCTAGCGGGATGCAGGCTCCAAGAGAGCCTACTTTGGCGACAGGGGAGCGTGGTCGTGGAGCCATGCGCGCTTAGGCTCTTCCTTGCCGAATCCCTCGCTGTAGTTGCCCTTTAGCTTGAACAGCTGCTTAAAGTGCGGCTGGAGATCACAGCAACGGCACTGTCAGCAGCCAACTTTCCAGAAACAGGCGTAGATCCATACATGCAAACAAATGCATTACCTTGCAGTAGTACTTGCCGTCCAGCGACGCCAGATTGCCCATCTTGAGCGTGCTTTTGCAGTGGGTGCACTTGAGACATCCCTTGTGGAATACGTGCGTGTCAATGACGACCTGCTCAACCACATAGACTGTCTTGTTGCACGACTGGCACTTGTTGGATGTCGCCTGAGCAGAGATCTTTGCCGACAGCTCCTCGTTGCTGCGGCGGGCAGCGTTCTGCTGCGGCGTTGATGCGGATTGCTGCTGCTTCTGCTGCAGAGGCGTGTATCCCGCTGCCGTCGCAGGACGCACGTAAGTGTCGTGCCCGCCATCAATCGCCACGACACGGTCCATCTGTGCCACGGGCGTGTCCACATCCATGGACATGCTGCTCTGCTGGTTGTTGCCGTTCCCGATCGACATGCGACGGCCGGACTGGCTGGGTCTGCGTGTGCCGTAGGGAGCGGGGCGAGCGCCAACCGAGCGACGTGCAGGCGATGGATGGTGCGTGTCTTCCTGCATCGGCGAAGGTCCAGCGCCCGAGCTGGCTGCTCCGTACCTTGCAATGCGATCGCGAGTGCTCAGCGCCTCGTTGCTGCCTCGTGCACTGCTGTGGTCTTGGTGAGTGGGCAGCGCATGCGTCGTGCGTGGCTGGTTGCTAGCATTGGCGTTGGCGTTGGCACCGGCAGGCGACAACGAGCCGTTGCCGCCTCCGCCAAAGAATGCAATGCGGCTCTGAAGGTCGGCCATGCGGTGACTTGGTCGGTTGTGTGATCAGAGGCAAGGAGCCGTCGCAGGTCTGCACACAGGCTTGAGTCGAACGCGGGCGTGGAGATGGTCAACGTCACGCACGCGCCGCTCTTTCTACCATCAGCGACAATCACAATGGCCGAGCACACTTTGGCCGCGACTTCTGTTTCCGGTCCTGGTGCCGGTGCCGTTGCCGTTGTTGGGGCCGGCGCAGCACCAGCAGGCCTCTCGTCGCTCACGCAGAGCATTGTATCTGCCAGCATCGGCGCCGTCCTCACATCGCTGCTTGGTAGGGCGCCTGCCAGCACACACATGCATGCATGTGAACAGCCGGTGAGCACCGCAGTCGAACCACAGTCTAACCTCGCCGCCAGTCACACCGTTCGATGTCGTCAAGACCCGCATGCAGTCTGCAGAGATTGCCCAGCCATCATCCCCGCCGCTAGAGCCGCTGACGACCCAGCAACCGCAGCAGCCAGCTCAGCAGCAACAGCAACCGCAACAGCCAGCTCAGCAGCATAGCAAGCGGCCAGTGGCAGCCATCCGTCGCTACTTTTCTCTCGATGCGGATGTGCGGCCGTCGAGAATGAGCGCTTTCGGGTCTCGGCTGTCGCAGGCTGCATCGGCATTGTCCGCACGGGAGGCGGCTGCGGGCATCGACAGACTGGCCGTGCCAGGCACGCTGGTCCGTTCATTTGCCTGCCATCTGTCGTGCCCACCGCACCCTCATGGCTGACGGCTGACGGCTCACCAACCCAACCCAACCTATTCATCCGGCTCTGGCGCAATCTGATCTTATCGGCACACCATCGATTGTCGTCGCTGGACAGGACGGCATGGTGAACATTGCAAGGACAGAGGGCATGCCGGCATTGTGGCGAGGCCTCACTCCGACCTTGTGCGTAGACTGGTGCCGTGTGTCTGTGCACGATCATGGCTGGCAGACTGACTGGAGGGAATGCGCTCGCCAGGATCATGTCCATTCCGTCCACGGTCATCTACTATGTCGGATACGACTTTCTTCGCACTCGGCTGCGCGCTGCTTTCCCCAAACAGGGCGATGCCTATGCGCCGCTGTTTGCAGGCGCCATTGCAAGAGGTGCGCCGATTGCCACCATGCCGGCATGCCAGTGTGTACTGACGCTGTATGTCCCAACAGTGTTCTCGGCAACGGCGATCTCGCCCATTGAGCTGGTTAGAACGCGCATGCAGGCTGGCGACAAGGGAGTTGGAGACATTGTCAAGGGCGTGTATGGCATGACGCGCATCCACGGCGTTGGCTCGCTGTTCCGTGGTCTTGCACCGACACTATGGCGCGATGTGCCCTTTTCAGGTCGGTGACTCTTGTGGACCGGCCCTTGTTCTGCAAGGCAACGCACTCACATGAATGGTTTGCTCTGCGCAGCCCTGTACTGGTTTGGATACGAGAGCATCAAGAGCCGCGTGAGCCAGTATGACGAGCACGGCCGCCTGACGAACAAGTTTACCGCATCGTTCACATCTGGCTTTGTTTCTGGCGCTGTAAGTCGGGGTGTATGGCGACCATGCGACCCATGCCGTGTGCTGATCCATCCGGAAACGGCACGTGGCAGGTTGCTGCTGTTGTAACGCATCCGTTTGACGTCGCCAAGACCATCCAGCAGGTGGCGCAGGCATCAGGGCCGGAGCACGCGTCAGCCGAGCTGGCAGGGATCCAGTCGGCTGTCACACCCGCAGATCCGATGAACATGAGGTCTGTCTTCCGTGGCGTGCTCGAGCAGAGTGGGTGGCGAGGCCTGTTCACCGGCCTCACGCCGCGCGTCATCAAGGTTGCACCGGCGTGTGCCATCATGATATCCAGTATGTGCCACGCTTGCTGAGAGCGTGCCTGCATGCCGCACGCCTGGACCGCTCACACCGCTCACACTGCCATGATTGCCGCATGCTGTGCGCAGGCTACGAAGTGGGCAAGCAGCTCCTGTCTTCTAATTGACTGTGCCCTGTGTGTGTGTCTATCTATGTAATGAAGCGCTTTGCATCGCCAGCGATCGGTGTATGTCGAGCCAACTCATGTTGCGTTGGACACGCCGCGCGCTTGTCCGCAATCTCGCACAGCCTTAACAGCAGACGACAGACGACAACAGACAGGCAGACAGCAGACAACAGGACAGCAGACAGACGGACAGTAGACGGACAGGCAGACAGCAGCACGAGCATGGACCGCTACACCCGCCAAGAGAAGCTCGGCGAAGGCACATACGCCACCGTCTACAAGGGCCGCAGCCGAGTGACCAACGAGGCCGTCGCACTCAAGGAGATTCACCTGGACGCCGAAGAGGGCGCCCCGTCGACGGCCATCCGAGAGATATCGCTCATGAAGGAGCTCAAGCACCCCAACATCGTGCGGCTGTACGACGTCATCCACACCGAGCGCACGCTCACGCTCGTGTTCGAGTTCATGGACCAGGACCTCAAGAAGTTCATGGACACGCAGGCCGCCGCCGCGGCGTCGGCGTATGCGGCCAACGGCGGCCAGACGCCGCCTGGGTTCGTTGGACATGGGAACCCGAGCGGCGGCATCGAGCCTGGCCTGTGCCGCAACTTTATGTACCAGCTGTTGCGGGGGATTGCCTTTTGCCACGAGAACCGGGTGCTCCACCGCGACCTGAAGCCACAGAACCTGGTGAGTTTATTTGTGGGCGGTGTGGGTGGTGTGGCAGGCAGGTGCTGGACTGCAGTTGTGATCGTGACCGTGGTGGCCGCCGTGGAGGGGGCAGTGTTGCCACAGCATCGTCTTGGCCGATGGACTCACAGACTGCCGCGAATGCAATCCGCAGCTCATCAACTCGCGGATGGAGCTCAAGCTCGCCGACTTTGGTCTCGCGCGCGCCTTTGGCATCCCTGTCAACACCTTTTCCAACGAGGTCGTGACGCTCTGGTACCGCGCGCCGGACGTGCTGCTCGGATCGCGCAACTACTCCACGTCCATCGACATCTGGTCGACGGGCTGCATCATGGCCGAGATGTACACGGGCAAGCCGCTGTTCCCCGGCAAGACCAACGACGACCAGCTGCTCAAGATCTTCAAGCTCTTTGGCACGCCGTCAGAGGCCACCTGGCCGTCCGTGTCCGAGTTCTCAGAGTACAAACCAAACTTTGCCGTGTACCCGCCCACGGACATCAAGGCGCGGCTGCCCATGCTCGACAACCTGGCCCTGGACTTTATCACGCGCATGCTGCAGTACCAGCCGCACTTGAGAATAAGCGCAAAGGACGCGCTCAGCCACCCGTACTTTCGTGAACTGATCCTGCAGCAGCAGCAGTATGCCGCCGCTGCCGCCGCCGCTGCTGCTGCAAACGACCAGCAGCTCCAGATGCAACAGCAGCAACAGCAGCAAGCAGCCGCCGCCGCGTTCGCCAACAACGGCATGCCGTACCAGTAGATAGGCTCTTTTTTGGCCTCCTCTTGTCCATGACAGGGAGTAGCCGTGTGCTGGTCTGGTCTGGTCTGGTCTGGTGTGGCGCAGGCCTCGGCCACCACATATTCAACAATGAATACGGAATATCTCGGCATCTGTAGTGTAGCATGAGGCGATTCCAAATTCGTGTTTGGGTTTCATGGGTAGCATGAATGGTGATGATAGGATAGAGGGGGGAGTCAAGAGAGGGTGGGTGGGGGGGGAAAGCGAGACGTCATAATACATATTGAGACGCGCTCAAGTGTATGGCACGATTCTCGGCAGTCATGATGTGCGTTGGTGTGGACTACGAGGTTCAAAAGAAGGGAGCGTGGGGGAAAAAGGGCAGTGTCGTGTTGGGATATTGAGGTGTCGAGAGAAGTGGCAGGAGAGGCAGGAATGCAGCAATTACGCGGCGAGCTTGAGGTCGTCGAAAGCCTGCAAGAGGTGCACACGTTAGTCACGCGCTCGTGTCCAACCAAACGCAAAGCAGCAATGTGCGGGCTTGCCTTCTTCATGTAGGTGCCGAGCTTGGCAGGCGAGGGGGTGACGAGAACACCGGCAGCCTCGAGAGCAGCAACCTTGTCCTCAGCCTTGCCCTTGCCGCCAGAGATGATGGCACCGGCGTGACCTGGAACCAAAATGGTCAGTCGACGGGCATAGGACAGTGGTGCACACAGCCAGCACGAGCCAACGCACCCATGCGGCGGCCTGGGGGAGCAGTGCGGCCAGCAATGAACGAAACGACAGGCTTGGGAGAGTCGCGGGTGAGGTTGTGCTGTCTGAGGAACTCGGCAGCCTCCTCCTCGGCAGAGCCACCAATCTCGCCAATGAGAATGATGCCCTCGGTCTCGGGGTCGGCAAGGAAGACGCGGAGAGTGTCGACAAAGTTGGTGCCGTTGAAGGGGTCACCGCCGATACCGAAGCAGAGCGACTGGCCGAGGCCGACGGCCGTGGTCTGGGCAACAGCCTCGTAGGTGAGGGTGCCGGAACGCGAGACGATACCTGTAAAGGGGATGAAGCAGCAAGCTGTCAGCAAGGCGGGTGGCAAACAGAACGGCAGCGTGGACAGCCAGACTTGCCAATCTTTCCGGGCTTGTGGATGTGGCCGGGCATGATGCCGATCTTGCAGGCGCCAGGCTTGATGATGCCGGGGCAGTTGGGGCCGATCAGACGGGTCTTGTCCTGGTTGAGGAGGACCTTCTTGACTCTGACCATGTCCTGCTGGGGGATGCCCTCGGTGATGCAGACCACGAGGGGAACCTCGGCCTCGATGGCCTCGATGATGGCAGCGGCGGCGCCGGGAGGGGGGACGTAGATGACCGAGGCGTCGGGCTTCACCTCGTGCACGGCCTTGAGATCGGAGCCAGACGAGCGAATGGTTAGTCAGTGCACGGCCAGCAGAGGGACAGACACGGTCGCAGACGGAGATGCACACCTCCTTGACGGAGCCAAAGACGGGGAGACCGAGGTGCGAGGTGCCGGCCTTGGACGGGGAGATGCCGCCGACCATGTTGGTGCCGTAGTCGATGGCCTGCTTGGAGTGGAAGGTGCCCTGTGTGCAGCGATGCCGCAAGTGTGAGCCAGCGGTTGGAGGATCGTCGGATGGTGGAGAGCAGCGTGTCTGCGAATGCAGCTGGCACAAGGCCACGGCAGCTGGACAGGCAGGCAGCAGCCAGGCAGCCAGCCAGCGGCAATGGTTGTTCAAACAGCCAAGCCAGCCCGCCAGCTCGCCCACAAGCCAGCCCGGCCAGCCAGAATCAGCAGGCAGATCACGCGGGCAGGCGTGCAAAGCAGCACGGCGTGCGGCTGACAAAGACGGGCAGGCGGGAGGGCAGACAGACGGCGGGCGGGCGAGGGAGGGGGGCGGGCGCACCTGCTTGCCGGTGAAGCCCTGGCAGATGACGCGGGTGTCCTTGTTGATGAGCATGTTTCTGACGGTGCTCTCGTAGCCGGCGGCGGGAACGAGCGACGAGTAGGAGCGGCCGGCTGTGCGAGCGAGCACGGCGTGCGACCATGGCGTGGAAACCGAGCGCAATCAGACGATGCGGTGCAGCGCATGTGCAGCGTTGGTGCGGGTGAGTGGGCGGGAACGGTGCGGTGCGGTGCGTGGCCAGCCAGCGGCAATCCACCGCCAGACAGGCAGACAGGCAGGCAGGCATAGGGGCACACACGGCACACATGGCACACTCGGCATGCAGGCAGCGGCCGTACCTTGGGCGGCAGACGACCGGAGCGAGACGGCGACAGTGCGGGCAGCGAACAGCATCTTGGTGGATATGTGAGTGGGCGGAAACGATGCGGGAAATCGCCAGCGAGCGAACGAGCGAGTGGCCAAGCGAGAGAGCCAGCGAGTGGACATGCGAGTGAACATGCGAGTTGGCCCGCCTGTCCCGTGTGGATCTGGACACAAGAGTCTCCGTCTGCAGGGCACGGCCGGCTGCCATGCGGCGTCGTGCGTTGTGTTGTGGTTGTGTGTGGCATCGTGTCGGGTGGTGTGCACCTGCTCGGGGGATGGCAGTACTAGTGGCAGTACGAGCGACAGTACGAGTGGCAGGACGAGTGGTCGCTGCCACATGGACTGGCCCGCCAGCCCATCTACGTCGGCGTGCCTGCCTGGAGCGCGTCTGGTCGAAGAGCAGCCGCTTTCCTCAAAACACGTCGACGCCTTATGGACACCGCCAACGCGGGCAACGGCCGCCGGAACCTGCATCGCCGCAGCAACAGCGCCAACAACGCATATCCGAGCACAATCGGCATGAGCAGTGCGGGCGTCAGTACACGAACAGGCACAGGCACAGGCACAGGCACAGGCACAGGCACAGGCACAGGCACAGGCACAGGCACAGGCGTAGACACAGGCACAGGCAACACTACCAACGGCGTCGTCCACCACAGCATTCAGGTCATTGCTCATGCGCCACGTAATGGCAACAGCAGCAGCAACAGTAGCAGCAACAACAACAGTATCGCCTTCAGTGGTAGCCGCAACGTGTCGGACCAGCTGCAGCATTCAAGCCACCAGCAGGGGACAGCCAGCCGCCGCCGCCGCCGCCGCACGCTGTCAGTGTCCTCGGACACCAGTACACGCTCAGCACCGTCCATCCTCTTTTCCTCATGGACAGCGTCGTCGGCATCGTATCTGGCAGACACGGCACGCCGCAGCGTCCTTGTCGCACGGTGCGTCTCAACATCTCGGTCGCTCGCGTCGTCTGTCTGCGTGGGCTGCGTGGGCTGCCAACAGGGCACGCGACTGACCATCCAACAGAGATGCGACGCCGTGGCTCGGCCCTGTCACGCAGGCCACCTTTGTCGATCCAGCAGCGGCTCTCGCAGACATCATCGAGGAAGAGTCTGCAACGCCAGGGCAGTCTGTTCGGCCACCGCTCGCATATGCCGATGCCGAGACTGGCCGCAATAGCAATGGCGGTGGCTATCGCGATGGCGGTGTGACTATCGCGGCAGATGGCGATGAAGACATCCACCGCCTGGCCATGCATGAACATACGCCGCTTCTTGGGCCTGCTTCGCCTTCCAAGACTGCCGACAACGGGATGTGCGGATCGCTAGCCTCGCACGACGAGGACGACAACATCAGCAGCGGATCAGAGGCAATAGACGAGCCAGAAGTGCTCACCTGCAACACAAGCGTGTCCTCGAAATCCACATTCTCACAGGTACAGGATGGACCATGCGCTGCAATGTGCTGCCATGTGCATTCTCGGTCTCTCTAACTTGCTGCTGTGGGTCGGCAGTCGGTCATCAACTCGGTCAATCTGCTCGTGGGCTTGTCGCTGCTCTCGCTGCCGTACACCCTCAAGACAGGCGGCTGGATCTTTGGTGTTGGCACCATTCTCCTCGGCGGCGCATCGACCCTGTACACCTCCTTTCTCCTCGTTCGGTGTATGAATGTGGACACTGCAGCCATCCACAGCCTGGGCGATGTGGGCCAGCTGGCGTTTGGCCCAAAGGGCAGATGGATCGTGTCGCTCGTGTACGTGCTCGAGCTCACATCGTGCGGCGTCAGCTACGTCATTGTCGTGGGCGATACGCTCAAGGCCGTGTTTCCCGCGTGGGATCTCATCTACCTCAAGGTCGGAGCAGCGACGGTGATGATCGTGTCAAGCTGGGTCGAATCGCTTGCTGTCCTTTCGTTTGCCAGTCTGCTCGGGATCATGGCCAGCGTGGCTCTGCTGCTCATCACCCTCTACGACGGAGTGTCGGTTCCGACGGCACCTGTAAGTCGATCAGGCTGCTATCTTGCCTGCCATGGCATGCATCGCCAGCTTACGCCTCGAATGACACCATGCGCCGGCAGGGTAGCTTGTGGGACCCCGCACCAACACGGCTGTGGCCGGAAGAATGGGCCAGCCTGCTGCTCAACATGGGTATGCTTGCCAGATTTGTGTAACGTGCATTGGGTGGCTGCCAACCAACACTGCACTCCATGGACACGTTGGCAGGGATCGTCATCTACTCATACAGTGGCCACTCGGTCATTCCATCGATATACCGTGACATGCGCTCGCCGCAGCATTTCCCGGCCATGATCACGCTCAGCTACTCAGTGAGTATTCAAACGCCGTGGCTTTGACACTGATCAAGACGAGACTGCACACATAGATGCTGACACACATACCAGATCACAGTGTTTGTGTGGTTCATGACAGTCTCCGTCGCCGTCTACCTCATGTTTGGGTCGAGCATCGAGGAAGAGTTTACACTGAATCTGTACGCAACAGTCTCGTACAACAAGAGCATCAACGGCATGTTGCTATGGCTCACCATCATAGCGCCAACATGCAGTATGTTGCGCCATCACTGTATCGCCGTGCCATGAACCTGCGAGGCTGACGGTCGAGCGACAGAATACGCGCTGCTGATCAATCCGGTCGCGTATGTGTTTGAGCGGCTCATTCGCAACACGACTCCTCAACACACACTGCGGAACAGCCAGCGAGCGTCAGAGACCAGTCCACTGCTGTCGGCCTCACCGTTACCCGCATCGCCCGCCACGGACGTGCACCACTCTTACGATCCATCACCGACACCTGTCCCACTCCGCATCACTGTGCGCACGACGCTCGGCATCTGCATTCTCCTCACCAGCACCGTATTCCCGTTCTTTACACACCTCATCTCGCTCGTGGGGGCGCTCTTCTCCTTTTTCATCACGCTCATCTTTCCGTGCGCGTGCCACTTGCTGCTGTTTGGGGCACAGTCGCCGCTGTGGCAAGTGGTTCTTGACGTGACGCTGCTTGCTGTTGGTGTTGTGGGCGGTGTGGCTGGCACGGTCGGATGTGTGCTCAAGGAGATGGAGCGACGATCGCAGTGATGAATGACTGGATGACTGGATGACTGGACGGGGGGTATTGTGACTGAATATTGGAGATTTGCAAGGCAGCAGATGCCGCTTTATACTGTACGACTGTATTGGATGTATTGGATGCACTGGATGTCTGGTGATGTGGGGGGAAGCACGACGAGCTACGTAGCGATGAGATGGGCATGGGCCATCTAAGGTCTGTTGTGGGCGAGCCAGTCGAGGATACCCATTAAACCGCCGATGATGATGGCGAATGGCGTGGGCAGGTTCAGGAAGCCCGAGGCCGTGTACGAAAAGACGGCGATGCCCACATAGACGGGGAACTGGGTGAGCGGAAGGACAATGCCCAGGCCGCCGCCGTCGACTGGCGCGATGGCCTTTTGGGCGAGCAGGTAGATGGCAGCAAACACGAGGCCGACGGCGGCGGCATTGACGCCCTTGAAGATCGACTTGACGATCTTGAGGTTGCGGTATCGGTTCCAGAGCGGCAGCAGACCGGACATGAGCAGCAGGCCTGGCAAAAAGATGCCAATGTTGGCGATAATGGCGCCGAGGATGTTGGTGCCGGCGCCGCGCATCGCGAGCGCACCGACATAGGCCGCCAGGTTAAAGTTGGGACCCGGCAGCGCGTTCACAATGGCGAGGCCGATGAGGAACTCCGAGTCCGACAGCCAGCCGTTGGTGACGACGTAGTTTTGGAGGAGCGGGATGACGACCGGGCCGCCGCCAAAGATGATGGATCCGACAAAGTACATGGTGCCGAACAGGTTGAGCGCGCGGATGTTGGTGGCCGTGCGCAGCACAATGGCGACGATGAGGAGGACGAACCACGTGGCGATCAGGAACAGGCCCGTGCGCGGCGAGTAGCTGAATCCGACGCGGAAGATGGCCTCTTGGATCTCGTTGTCTTCCTGGGCAGTGCTGTTGCCGTTGGCTGCCGCCGCTGCCGCTGCCTGCTTCTTGCGGTTTGCAACAATGACAGACTCGGCCCACGAGACGACGCCGCCAAAGATCATGAGCACAGGGAACAGCCAGGCCTCCTTGTACAGGTTGATGGCCAAGACAGCAGCAATGCTGCCGACGGCGGCCGAGACGGGATCGGCGAGCAGCTTGCCAGAGAGCTTGAAGCCCGCGAGCGCAACGAGGCCGACGGCGGACGCGGTCAGGCCGTTCTGCAGGAACAGCACCCAGGCCGGCAGGGCAGAGCCCAGCTGCGAGACGCCGATGGCGAAGCCGGTCAAGATGATCATGCACGGCAGCGACCAGATGACAAAGGACCAGAGGGCCGGCACGACGCCGCCGCGGATGAGGGCGAGCGTGTAGGCCAGCTGCGTCGACGCCGGGCCGGGCAGCGACTGCGCAATGGCAAACAGCTCGGCAAAGACGTTGGACGGCATCCACTTGCGCTTGTCGACAAACTCGTGGATGAAGAGGGCGATGTGGGCCTGCGGGCCGCCGAACGAGGTGTATGTGAGCGGCACATAGGCGGTGGTGATCTCCCACAGACGCTCGGCCAGCGAGCGTTCCAGCACATGGGCTTGGCTGTTGTTGCTGTTGTTGTTGTTGTTGCTGTTGTTGTTGATGTTGTTGGCGTCGCCGGCCACTTGAATGGTTGCCGAGTTGGACGAGTCTGCGGTGCCGGTGGCAGCGGCGGCAGAGGGGCCGTTGACGCTGTCCGAGTCGGAGCGGGCGAGCGTGGCCACCGTGAAGGTGCTGCTCTGGCCGGCGAGGGCGGGCGGCTGCTTGGACATTGGCGCTGAGGTGTGGGGGGCAGAGTCGTGGCCGAGGCCAGCGCCGCGAGCCTTTTAACAGCAAGTTTTACGAACCAATCAGGCGAGCACGCAAGAGCACGTGGTGCAGTCGCAATGTCGACGCGGAATCCGGGTTTGCCGCCACGCCATGCTGCTGGACACGATGCCGCTCGAGGTGAGTGTGCCGCCTGTCCACGCACGTGCCGTGATCGCACGTATGCCATGATCGCCTCTCTGCCCACTGATCGCCCTCTTCTTCTGGGCAGATGCAGCAGGCGGTGTACACGTACCTGCCGCTACGGGACAGGCTGTCTGTGTGGGCCACGTGCAGACGCATGCGGGCGGCTCTGACAGTCGGCGCATCTCGCCTGTGGCAAACAGTCAACGTGCACCACCTGGCTCGCCAAGTTGCACGACTCGGACGATCAGGCCGGACTGCCGGTGCCCACGCCGCTGCCGGAGTGGACCAGCACGCTGCAACACCTCGCCGCACGGATCCAGCCGGCGATGCTCTCTACATGCTTCTCCCACACATTGGCCACTACATCGTCACATGCACAGCTGGCGACTGCTTGTTTGGCGACCGCCATCTCGCCATGCTTGCCCGATTCTCTCCACGGCTCGCCTCCCTCGACATTCGTGGCACCACAGTGACGCACCACGGCCTGATCGCGTTCTTGCAGACGCTGCATGCCCGCAACCAGACGCTGCACACGGTGCTGTTGGGCAATGTTTCCGACCTGACAGATGCCGTCGTCCAGGCTATTGCAAACGGATGCTACCAAGGGCAAGCCGCTGAACCACGCCTCACGGGCCACATGGATGTTGCCGGCAAGCCACAGCCAGCTGCCATTCTCCAGTCGTCAGCAGCTGGTCCACCTCCGCCGCCGCCACCGCCTTTACGCCGACAGCCACAATCTGTTGGCCACGTGCGACCAGAGTCTTTCAAGCCATGCGCCGCCAAGTCCACTTGTAGCGGCATCCGATCCCTCGACCTCTCGCACACCACCTACTCAAAGCTCACATCGGCATCCCTCCACACGATCGCGCGATCGTGTCTGTCGCTGTCGCTCACGCATCTCAGCATACGCGGCTGCCACGCCATCACCAATGACAGCATCCAGGCCATCGCACGGTCATGCACGCGTCTGGAGAGTCTCGACTGCAGCGGCGTCCATCTCATCACCGACGAGTCCGTCCAGACGCTGCTCGCCGAACGCTGCACGACACTGACAACGCTCAACGTCTCGTACTGCTGGCGTCTCAGCGACGCCGCATTCGAGGGCCCCGCCGTGCCGCTGGCTGGCCATGGCAACAGCGCGCAGGGCACCAGTCTCGTGATCCTGCATCTCGATGCTTGCTTGCGGCTGTCGGACGCTGTGGTTGCACATCTCCTGCGGCTGCCGCGACTCGGGCGCGTCACCATGTCCGACTGCGCGTCGGTCAGCGAGGCCGCAAAGCAGCAGCTGCGTCACCACGGCATCAGCTCCGCTTGAACCACCACCACTACCACCATCACAGAATGCTTGCGATTAGAAGCGTGTGTATTATGTACAGCGACTCGTCAACAGGGGGATAATTAAGAGCCGAGAGTAGGGGGGGACAGGGCAGAAAGCAGGGACAGTAAAGAAAGAGCGCGCGTGTGTGTGTGCACGCGAAAGAGGGTGGGTGATTATGGACAAGAGAAAGGAAAAAACAAGTCACAGGACACGGAGAACAGCTGCATGGGTGGGTATGGGCAGTCTGTAGCGTGTCCGGCATGAAGGGAGACCGACACCGAAATGCTCCGCTCCGCTCTGCTTGTAAAATAGCACTGCAGGAAGTGCGTGTGCGTTCTGTCACGGGTGGCCGCGAGTGCCGTACGTTTGTGCACGAATGGGCTGTTTCACGAGAAGAGCGTGGTGGCTGCCCGATCCCGTTGCGCTGCTGGGCGACATGGGGCTGACAACAGGGCTCGGGCCGTCCAGGGAGCCGTTGAGGTTGATGACCACGTTGGGCGTGCCAACGAAGCGGGGCTGTCTGGCAGCGTTGACGGTGTTGGGCATGTTGACGTAGGTATGGTCACCGGGAATGGCTTTGCTGTGTGCCTGGGGAAGCCCATACGCAGCGGCTTGCGCATGCACCTGCTGGGCCACACGCGTCGATGGACGAGCGTTGGCAGGCGGCTTGACGTTGCTGCCAGCGCGACGGCTGTTGTCACCGAGTGCAGCAGCAGCGTGGCTGGTGCCCTTCATGGCTGCAGCGGCCTTGGTGGCAACAGCAAGAGCAGCAGCCTGAGCGCGCTTCTTGGGGGACCGCAGCGCCGATCCACCGTTCTTGACGAGCACGCCAAAGAGGAAAAGTGCCAGTGCAAAGATCTCCACCAGCCGGTTGACGGACTCGCCGATGATGAACATGTCCGGGTTGGAGTGCAGGTACACGTACGAGAGCATGTATGCCAAGATGCAGACGATGCCGTTAAAGCCAGGCCCGTACGTGATGACCCTGATCTTGGACAGCATCTTGTCGCGCTTGCCCTCCTTGTCCGGGTTCATGGACTCGAGATGGTAAATGAACCGCTGTCCGTAGTAGATGTACAACGGGATCGTCGACATGATAATGACAACGAAGCCGAGAAAGTCCACGAGCAGGATGCCGCGCGTGACCTTGCCTCTAATCTGCGACGACACAATGATCGCCTCAAGGGCCACGGCGGTGAAGATGACGAAGCCGGCGCCAACATACGTGTATCGCACGTTTCCGGCCTGCTCGAACGTGATGGCTGCACGACAGATTTCGATCCACTGCAGCAGCATCAGGACGTAGGCGAGGAGCGCGATCCAGTAGAACGTCACAAACAGCAGACGGTTCAAGATGGGGTTGAAGATGTTGTAGATGCAGTACGGATCGATGGCGTAGAAGATGAAGCGCAGGCCGACCGCGATGTTGATGAGGATCAGGCAGATGTGGCGGACGCCGGCCAGCTGGCCGTCGTTCTTCTTGAACGTGGTGACGGTGCAAAAGGTGAGGAAGACGGTGCCTGCGAAATACGTGACTGCCCACGACAGCTGGAAGGGGAACCAGGCGTAGCCGAACGTGTCGACGCCGTTGCTGCAGTCGGGTCCGAGCGGCAGGAACCAGGGCAGCTGGGTGCGCGGGTCGAGCGCGGGGCAGCGACAGAGGCCCGACGGCAAGCATTCGCCGATGCCGAGGCAGTTGTTTGGGCAGATTGAGCCGGTGGCTGATTGTTTGCATGGCGGTTGCCGTTTCAGTGGCGACGTCCGAGCCGTGGATGTGTGAGAGCACGCGCGCGTGCAAGGGAGGGTGGCGTCAGTCTGGCGTCTGCAAGCAGGGGCGGGTGGCTGGGCAGCGGGCGAAGCGGCCGGGGCTGGGTGGCGGGCTCGGCAGCGGGCTCGGCAGCGGGCAGAGCGGTGTGCACCAGCAGGCTCGTCGTCGTCCGAGGTGCACGCACACAGGGGAGCGGCGGCCCGGTGTATGCACAACTGCCAAGCCGTGTTGCGAGGCAGAGCCCGCTTCCTGAGCCGAGGCTGAGCCCGCGAGGGAAAACCATTGCAGACACAAACCACAGTGGAGCGGCAGGGCGGGTTGAACGTACAGTTTGCGGCAGAAGAGTTGTCTGCCCGCACGTTGGGCGTGGACGGCGCCTGCAATGCGGCCACGGCCGACGGGGACGGCCTTGCTGATGACGGCGAGGATGGTGAGGATGGTGAGGGTGGTGATGCCAATGCTGCTGCTGCTGCTCTGGTGGTGGTGGCTGCTGTGGCGGTGGTTGCTGCGCCTGGCAGCCGCCGTTGCTGTGTGAGTTGTGCCTGCTGGGCCTGCTGGGCCTGCTGGGCCTGCTGGGCTTGGACGGACGGTGGTGCACAGAGCGCCAACAGGGCAAAAAGCACGAGCGCCAGGAGCAACAATGTGCTGCTGCTGCTGCTGCTGCGGCCCGTCCGCCGCCTCATGGCTCTGGCGGGTGCGAGGGATGGCAGCGGCCGTTGTGATGCTTGCAATCCCTGCTGCTGCTGCTGGTGTGGTTGTTGTAGTGGTTGCCGTTGCGGTGGTTGCCGTTGTGCTTGTGGTGCCGCCATGGTGCGTCTAGTTGGTGGAACCTGAGTTGGTGGATTTTGAGGCGACTGCAAACGGCGGAATCCTCCGGTTTGAAACGGCTCTGAAAATTTTGTATTTTTGCTGCGCTGCCAGCCGCGGCCACCTTTTGGGCACCGCTGCGGGTTCAAGCATAGAGACGACGGCCAGCTCCACCACCGCAAGCACAAGCACGAGCGCAGACACCACCACAAGCACAAGCAGCTCCAGTCTGCGACTGCAGCTGGCCCGAGCGCCGCGCATCGTCTGCCTCGCGCACGCAGCGCTGCCGCCGATGGATCGTGCGTGCCGTGCGAGGCACCATTGGCCCCGTTGGCCCCGTTCAGTGTGCTGTCGAGACCAGAAAGTTTTCAACGCCACCACCGCCAACATGTGTTCGCATGGACGGGCCACAGGTGCGGCGGGCAACAGCAGCGCTCGCAGAGATCGGCCCTGCCATGCGCTGGCCAACACACGACTGCACTCGCCCTTGCCCCTCACCATGCGCCAGATCGACGCCGGCCGTGCCGCCCGCAGTGTGCCGTCGCTGGCCTGACCTGCGGCTTGCCAGAGAAGCGCAGACGGCCAACCCCCCAAGGCCAACAGAGCGCCTCCATCACGAAATGATCTGGCCGTCGCACTTGCCGAACAACTCCAACAAAGATGGCCAACGCCAGATGGTTCTTCGTCGTCGTCGTGGTGCTCGTGGCGTTCGGTATGATTGTCTTCACGCTGACCGAGGTCGACCGCATTGACAAGGCCCTCACGGGCGTCAAGTCGGCCCGCCCCGAGGTGTCCAACGACCAGGAGCTCGACATTCTGGCCAAGTGCATTGCCGAGACCGCCGACTTTGACCGCAACGAGGTGTGCTGGTCCGACTACAAGCACAAGCAGGTGCTCAAGGTGCTGGACCGGCTCGACAAGGTGCCTCGCGAGAACAGCATGCACTTTACCACCATGCGGGTATGTGGCTGCCTGCCTGCCTGTTTGTCTGTCTGTCTGTTTGTCTGTCTGCTCTGCCTGCCTGTCTGCTCTGCCTGCCTGTCTGCTGTGTCTGCGCCGTCCATGCGGCACGACGCTGCTCTGTCCGCGCCGCACGACGCTGCACGCCAGCGCCAACACGGCCGCTAGCGTTGTCGTGCTTCTCCGCTCACGCCGACTTTGCTGTTCTTACACGCCGCCCAACACGCCGCAATACACGCCTCTGCACAGTCCCACTCGGCGCACCAGGCCATGATCCCCTCCCACCAGTGCGACATGCTCAAGATCCAACGGTCAGTCTGTTGCGCTCGGTTGCCATGGCCTGATCCAGTCGATCTGCTCGCTGCTCCTCTGATGCGCCAGATCCAGTGCAGGCGACGATGCGCATACACAAACTGACATTGGCGCTATACATGCCTTGTCGCTCGTGCAGCTTTGGCACCGGCCATGCACCGGCCTACGCGACCAAGCCGCTCGAGAGACACCCCGACGGACCCAAGTGGATGTGTCCCGAGTACCTCGAGACGCCTGACGACAGCCAGTGCACTGTGTTCTCGATCGGCAGCAACGGCGACTTTCAGTTTGAAGAGTCCATCAACAAGTTTGTCGGCAACAAGTGCAAGGTGCGTTTGGCTGGTGTGCATGCAGACGTGCATGCCCATGGACGCATCCATGTGTCCCGCCACTCGAGAGCCCGCCTGACATGCCGCACATGGCGATCCTTGCATCGCCCCCAGATCTACACGTTTGACTGCACAGGCAACTGGACCAACCCGACAACCGAGTTCCATCCGTGGTGCATTTCCGACAAGAACTACGTCGACCCAGCCGGCCGCCACTACAAGACGCTCACGAGTATGATGAAGGAAGTCGGCGTCAGCAAGATCCACCTGTTCAAGATTGACGTCGAAGGGTGAGTGTGCCGTGCTTGCTCTGCATGGCGTGGTCCATCGCGCTGGACGGTGTTGGAGCAGAACCATCCTGCAGCCGGCTCATCCCCCTGCACCCGTTCACCTCGCCTGCAACCACTGCATGCCGCCTGCAGATACGAATTCCATGCGTTCCGGTCGCTCGAGCGCGAGCCGCCCGAGTCGCTTCCCAAGCAGGTCCTCCTCGAGGTGCACTGGGGCACGGAATGGCCTGAGCAGAGGTTCAACATCGAAAAGGACTCTTGGCTGCCGCGCGCCACATCGTTCTACCGCAGCTTGGACAAGATGGGATACCGCATTGCTCTCCGCGAGCGCAACATTTACAGCGAGTGCTGCGCCGAGTATGTGCTTATCCGCGACCTGTGATGCTCTGTGGTGTGCGCACAGGCAGCATCTTGATAATGAACGGTGATGGCCTGACGAGCGACTCGTGAGATGAACGCCTGCCATTCATGGGCTGGCTGTCGCTTGAGTGGCTAGTGTGTGGCGTCTGGAGGACGTTTCATGTATTATTGTCAAACCGAGCGAAATTTTAATTTTGTTCGTTTCGAACAAAGCCGCCATACATTTACCATTCGATTCGCAAACAATGACAGTGACGACGCCGCCGCTCACCAAAATGGCAGCCGTGCTGCTGCTGTGCACCATGTCGGTGTTCATGGCTGTGATTCTCGCCGGCATGACGCTC